>LPNX010240682.1:35989-69039 GCA_001517045.1 Pseudotsuga menziesii
AGTGCGCATCTTTTACATGTGTCGATGCATCAACTAATTTCACAAACATGGTACCTCTAGGACAATGTACCAAGAAGTTGATAAGGCTTCTACCCTTACCGTCTGTCCACCCATCTGACATGACTGTGCATCCAGTGCTCTCCCATGACTACTTGAACTCTGCCAACCTAGCACCGATGTCCATCTTTTCTGCTTGAAGGATTGGGCCCCGCAACTCCTCAAAGGTGGCACTTTTATAACCTAGCCCAACTACTGCAATGGCATCACACATCAGCTGCCAAAATGGATTGTTTTTAACAATGCTAAGAGATATGTGACTCCAGTAAAGACACCTTCCCATTACCCTGTCTGCTTCTACCTTTTTTTATTTCTTTACAACTGACTTGATAGAAGGTTGTGAGCCTGGTCCAACATAATGGGATGTGTGCCCCGCCCTCCCACGAGGTGAAGCTGTGGAGCCCCTCCCACTACCCTCACCGATAGTGGTAGATATAGATGCACCTAAACTTCTTGCTTGGCCAAAAGCTGCAAGCTCAGCTTTGTTTGCAGCGATCTCATCCTTCTTTCTCATTTTTTCATGGATGGCATCATGGGCAGCTCTCATGATTTCTGGGGTCACTGCAGTACAAAGGCCAACATCATGGCCAGGTAGTTTGGCTAAATGGTATTTCAACCTGTTAACCCCTCCCGCCATGTGATGCCCACATAATTTGCAACTCAAATTTTGCCTATTGTTTCCATCCTCGGGCTCACCATACTGCCAAAATGGGTCCAATGTCTTTGGCATTTTTGCAATTGGAAATTTGGAATGCTTGCCTTCAACTCAAATGCAACCCTAGGGCACAAAAACAAAAAAAAATTACATTAAACTCCATTGGAAAATAATAGCAACATTCTAGCTTAAAAAATCATACCTCTAAATTTAGATTTTAAGCCATGAAAGATAAGAAGAAGAGGGTGGCTAAGAAGTAAAAAAACAAGCATGCTATTTTCCATTCTAATTTTTTAAAACCCCCATTTACATTGGGACTGTTTTTCATTTTTTGGGGCATGGAAATCAATGGCAAAATAGTAAAAACAAAGAGCAAAGAAATAGACAAGAAATAGGCAATGAAATAGTAAAACAAAAATGCAAAAAATCTTTCAAACAGTCCATGGCAAAAGATAGAAAATCAATGGATAAAATGCACATACCTTCAACACTTCCTCCACAAAAATCCTTGGTTGAGATGCTAAATGGTGTTTGAAAGCCTCCAAAGGTGTTGGTGGTCTCCTCAAGCCCTTCTCCTCCACTTCCAACAAGCTCATTTGCCAAATGAGAAAAAAAAACCAAGTTTTCCCTTTTCTAAGCCACGGGTTGCCTGCCTGGGCGCTTTTTTTAGTCGACTCACGCTTTTTACCAAAAAATCACGCTTTTTAAGAAAAAATCGCCCTTCCAAACTTTTCTTTGCCGATTTTTGCGGCGATTTTTTCAAGCTTGATTAATACCACTTCACCATTCTTTATGCAACCATAAGGGCTTTAATTAGCATGCATGAGGGTTCAAACACAATGTCAAGTGGATCAAGCATGTTTAGTTAACAATCTTTTCAACATCATGCATATCCATGATCAACATGTACACCAAGCCACACAAGACTACCTTCAAGGTCCATCATGCCATCAAGAATGTCCAAAAGCTCCTCCATATGTGTGGTTTCAAGACCCAAGCCACCACATGCAAGGCTGTGTTCCATCATCCCATCTAACCACAAGGGAAACCATGCATCATCATCAACCTCCATCTAGAGCTCCAAAGACTTTAAGGGCTTGAAGGACATCTTCAAGGGTACTATTTCATCAAGGTCTTCATCAAGTGCAAGCAGTGGGCTCCAAGAACATCAAATGACACATACTAAGTGTGTGTGGGCTTCATGACGAACTTGTGGGTCCAAGCACTTATTCAATGGCTTCTTCATCAAGCAAGAGGCTTCATGGGCTTCTTCAACCACCTCAACCACACAAGAGGACCTCCAAGGGTCAAGATCCATCATTCCACCTTCTATGGGCTTCTCCTAGGGTACCATGACCCCATCAAAGCATAAATGACCACAGAATGGGTCATTAATGCTTCTTCAACCCATCAAGGGTTTCTCCATCCTCCACAAGGGCTTTAGCATCATCACCAAGCTCTTCATCATCATCAACAGGGTCTTCTGCATCATCAACAAGGCGGTGGCTCCAAGATCCAATCTTGTGGGTTCGAGGACCTTGTAGGAAACCACAAGGTGCTCCAAAACACAACTCATCTTTGAATGGGCTTCACACTGCCAGAGGGACTTGGTGGCAACAATGACTACCTGAGGGGCCACTGCAAGTCCCATGTTGGCATCAATGACAATTCAATCAACAATCTCCCCCTTTTTCATTGATGACAATAACTCATGCTCCCCCTGCGAGCATGCTCCCCTTTTGTCTTCATCTCTCCCCCTTTGGCATCAATGGCAAAGGGTGTCCACATATCTGCATCAAAAATCACTAATCACTGCTTCCCCTGTCAAGATGCACGATCCTTGGACCTGTCTGTGTGCTTGGAGTAGCCATCCTTTCTTCTTTGAGTTCATCATCTAGCCTTATGAACTCAAGGTGTGCTAAGGTCTTTGAGAGACCTCAAGCTTGGCTTGCCATATGGCAGCCATTCTCCCTACACTGATCAACCTCTCCTATATGTAACTGCTCGTTCTTCTTCATCCATACTTGCTTCTTGGCATTTGTCCTTTCAACATTTGCTCCTTCATCTTTATTGGCTTTCCTTGATGAGTTGTATGAGAAACTTCTCATGGATTGTTCCCATGTACACCAACAGTCTTGAGCTTTGTGCCCAAAGCCACTGCTACCATACCATCTCATCGTACAACAATATGCAACAATGTGACCTGAAGAAAAATTAACTTAGAAAAATTAAACTGCTCATTTATACATTCTGTCAAACATTTGCAGACATTAAGGTTTTAACTTAAATTCGAAAAGTAAAACCACACTGTTGAAATGAACTTCAAAAATTTCTGGCAACTACTGAAGCAATATTTAAGATGAACACAATAAATTTTGGTCTAATGACCCGGCAAAACCCCACTGCTTCGGGAAAACCCTAGAAGAAAAATTTTCTTTAAGAAGAGTAAAAACTTGGAAATTTCTTACAATCAATTTAAGTTTCCTTTTACTAACAGAATTTCACAAAACAGAACAGCAACAAACACTACCTTGAAATCTGTGCCAGAAAAGTACTGTACGGCTGCCCACACGTGCTGTACAGCCTGCACACTTTTCCTCCTCAAAATTTGTGCCCACATGTGCTAGAAACGATTATGTTGTACGATTCTGTCAGTCTCAAAATCTGTGCCAGAAAAGTACTGTACGGCTACCCACACGTGTTGTACAGCCTGCACACTTTTCCTCCTCGAAATATGTGCCCACACGTGCCAGAAAAGATTCTACTGTACGATTCTATCAGTCTACAATAAATGCACCAGCAGCTGCCTTGGAAACCGTGCCCACACGTGCTATTGTACGGTTCTGACATATTGTTGTACGGATCTCTTAATGGTTGTCTTGATATGCATGCTACTCCTATTGGGAAATGTGCCCTTTCTTTGCTAGTGACCTCTTCTTGATCTTCAATTTTCCTCTCTTCCTCTCTTGATGGTGAATGTCCTCATTTGTTCTTTCTCATTGTTTTTATACTTAGATTTTGTAACTATCTTCAATAACTACCTAATCTAGGGTTGAAGATCTTTTACAAAATCAAGGGTCTACAACTTATCTCACTTTTAATAATTAAACACTTTAATTATTAAATACATTTTTAAGTGAGACCCACATTTCTAAAGTTATAAAAACACATTCACTTTATTTACCTAAACATCACTTTGTTACATAAATACATAAGGACAAAAAATTTAGTCCTCTCATCACACCCACACCAAAAACATGGGAGGACCTTCAGAGTTATATTTTCAACACTCCCTCCTAACGAGGAAGGTCCACAGCACTGTCTTCATCTCGGACTCCTGCAACAGCTCCCTCCTGCTCTAGAATCATCCTCGAAAACAAGTGCTCTATCTCGAAATGAAACTCTAACGCCTGAGACTCAACTTGAGTCCCATCATCGTGCTCAACTGCACCATCACTTGACTAGCTGAGTCTTCTGTTAGTTCTCAGGAGAGAGTCACTCTCCTCATCTCTATCAAATGCAGTATCATCATCCTCTGACTCAGATAGCCATCCTCTGACTCAGATAGCCATCCTCCTACTCCTGGTCGTATCACATGCCCTCTCAAGACATATAATATGTCCCTGCAATCTCCCAACAAGATGGTGGTGCCAACTGGCTCATCTCTCTGATACAGGAAGATATGACCAGACATGATCATCATCCCATAGTCGTCATCCTCAAAGGATGAAACTGAGATTTTGCTCACTCTCATCCCAGGTACAAATAACACTCCATGAACTTAGAGGAACTCTCTAAGGTCTAGTTGGAACCTAACTGTTCCAACCCCTTGAATAGCAATCTGAGGACTATCAATGTCTGTCTGAATGAAGTGTCCCAGTCCCAGCATTGTAATCATCTAAAAAGAGTCATAGACTCCAATCATATGTCTGGTTGCACCGCTGTCAACAACCCAAACATGCTCAAAGATAGAACTCCCTATACTAGAATCAATTGAGACAATAGAAAACTCTTGCTCAAACTTTATGGAAAATTCTTGTACAACTGCAGATGCTACCACATCTCTTTCAGCCTTTACAATCTTTTTCTTAGGACATTTTGTGGCATAGTGTCCCAATTGGCCACAATGAAAGCATTTGATCTGACTTAGATCTTTCTTCTTCTTGTTCTTGGACTTTGCTGCAAGTGCCACATTCTACTCAGCATCCTCACTAGTTTGGCCAACCGATGACCCATCTCGGATTTCTTATTGGGTGAAGTCATCACACAAACTGGACCAACTTGGAAGAGTTTCTCTGCCCACAATACACTTCACAAAAACCTCCCACTTCTTGGTGAAGCCCTTCAGGGCTATCCACACCAATTCTGAATCAGGAATGGTTTCTCCTATTGCTACCAACTCGTCCTTAACTTGTGTAACACGAGTCAAGTAAGAGGCTACACCCTCATCATTTTTCATTTTAATGCTATGTAGCTGGTCTTTTAGGGCCATCTTCCTATTTTCATTCTTTGCTTCGAACAATTTGGTCAAAGTGTCCCACATATCTTTAGCAGTTTTCTTTTCTGCTAAGTGTGGTATGAGATGGTCTTTAACCCCATCCAAGATAATTCTCTGGGCTCTAGCTTCAAGAGCTTCAAACTCCACAAGCTCATCTTTATCTATTGGCTTGGTCATGACACTGTTAATAAAACTCCAAACCCTAAGTTCTTTCAAAACAGCAGTAATTCTTACCTTCCATGGAATGTAGTTAGATACCCCATCCAACCAATCCTCATACTTAATGTTCATCATAGAAAATAACTTGCAACCAGTGTTCCACCAAGTTTCTGGGACGCGGGGGCGTGGGAGCGGGAACGCACATTGGGGACGTGTAGAGACACCCCAAAATTTTGGGGTATTTTGGGGGACGGGGGGGCGGGGAGGCGTTGGGGGAACATAGGGGGGTCGGTCTCTAAAATTATAAGAAAAAAGAAAAATAATAAAAATATGAACCCCAACATATAAACATATCAATTCTTCATCCTATCACCATTTGCATACTAGCATGCTTATGTTCCTGAAGAGTTTAGTGTAATTTAATGTAATCGTTATAGCCAAGCATATCATATCAATGTTTGTTTCTTTTTATTTGTTTCAATTTCGTTTTAAAATGACCATTTAGTGTAAAAGCCTAAAATTTAAGATGAACCATTTCTTTTTTAAGTAAAAAAATTTAAAAAATCAAGGGCAGTCGGGGCCTCTCGGAGCCTCTTGGAGCCCCCCATTTTCAGGAGGGGGTGTGTGGGAGCCCCTCAATCCGGGAAACTCCTAGACCTGCGTTTCCCCAAGTTTCGCAGAAAGGGGGGCGCTGGGAAACGTTTCCCATGGAGCCCCCAAGCCCTCAGGGCGTGGGAAGCGTAGGGGGCGAGCCCCCGACCCTGGGAGGCGCGTCCTTGTGGAACACTGCTTGCAACCAAAAAATTAACTGAAGAAAATATCTAACAATTTTCTGAAACTTCAGAGAACACCTGCTAAACTTCTTTTTCAGTATGACTCTGTTAAACTGTGATCTGATACCATCAGCTCTGATACCATGAAGAAAAACTAACTTAGAAAAATGAAACTGCTCATTTATACATTCAGTGAAACATTTGCAGACACTAGGGTTTTAACTTAAATTTGAAAAGTAAAACCACACTGCTGAAATGAACTTCAAAAATTTCTATCAACTACTGAAACAATCTTTAAGCAGATGAACACAATAAATTTTGGTCTAATGACCGAGCAAAACCCCACTACTTGGGGAAAACCCTAGAAGAAAATTTTTCTTTAAGAAGAGTAAAAACTCAAAAAAAATTTACAATAAATTTATGTTTCCTTTTAAACCCTTACTGACAGAATTTCACAAAACAAAACAGCAGCAAACACTACCTCGAAATCTGTGCCATAAAAGTATTGTTCGGCCTGCTGTTTGGCTGCCCAAACGTGTTGTACCCACTGTACGGCCTGCACACTTTTCCTCCTCGAAATTTGTGCCCACACGTGCCAGAAAAGATTATGTTGTATGATTCTGTCAATCTTGAAATCTGTGCCAAAAAAGTACTATACTTCCTGCTATACGGCTGCCCACACGTGTTGTACGGCCTGCACACTTTTCCTCGAAATTTGTGCCCACATGTGCCAGAAAAGATTCTGTTGTACGGTTCTGTCAGTCTTCAATAAATGCACCAGCAGTTGCCTTGGAAACTCTGCCCACACGTGCTGTTGTACGGTTCTGACAGATTGTTGTATGGATCTCTTAATGGTTGTCTTGGGATGCGTGTTGCTCCTTCTCTTGGGAAATGTGCCCTTTCTTTGCTAGGGACCTCTTCTTGGTCTTCAATTTTCCTCTCTTCCTCTCTTGATGGTGAATGTCCTCATTTGTCCTTTTTCATTGTTTTTATACTTAGATTTTGTAACTATCTTCAATAACTACCTAATCTAGGGTTGAAGATCTTTTACAAAATCAAGGTTCCACAACTTATCTCACTTTTAATAATTAAACAATTTAATTATTAAATACATTTTTAAGTGAGACCCACTTTTCTAAAGTTATAACAACACATTCATTTTATTTACATAAACGTCACTTTGTTACATAAATACATAAGGACAAAATTTGTAGTCCTCTCATCACACCCACACCAAAAACATGGGAGGACCTTCAGAGTTATATTTTCAACACAACCGACATGGTTGCATGTCCAGCACCTAACTGAATTGTTGGAACTTCCAACACTTCTTTGATCAACTCCATTCCTCCATACCTAAGAGTGTCCTTTACTGTGGGCCTTTGTCTTCTGACCTTCAAACATTTATGTATTGGGCTTCTTCCAAGGTTCACCGGTTCTTGTTGATGTGTTTGAAGGACTCCTCCTTGGTGGACTTCTTTGACTTGCAAATTCTTGGGCTTTGAGACCAAACCCACTACAGGTGTAGCATCTCAATGTGTGACAGGTGGCAGCAATATGTCCAGCTTGGTTACATGTCCAAAATCTAAGTTTGTCATTGGGACTTCTTCTACAATCCATAGCCTTATGAACAAAGTTAGAACAAGTAAAACAATAACCATTAAATCCATTTTCATACCTGGGACTTTGGTTCCATCTTTTAGTTGTTCCTTTTCAAAGTTTGCTTTGAGGAATAGGCCTAACTCCTTGATGCACTCTTGAACTTCCAAAGTCTTTGTTTTCATGTGCAAGTGCATGGGGAGCAATTTTCGACGATGATGGACCTGCTTCTGGAGTCTTGGGAGACCAAGTGCCATCTTCAGATTTTTCTCCTTCCTTCTTGTAACCAAGGCCAGACTTGTCAAATGGAGATCTTTGGCAATCCAAGATCTTATCTAGGACAATTGAACTGTCCTTGAACTTGACAAAGGCATCAGTCTTTTCACCTTTCTTCCTGAGACCAACTACCTCCATCTCCATCTTTTGGATTGTTTATTCCTTTTCTTCCAACTGATTCTTCAAGATTTCTTCTATCCTCTTGGCTTCCTCCAGCTGAATCTTCAAATCAAGATTGGCCTTTCTAGTTTCTTCAAGCTCTTCTGAATCTTCACCAGGCTTTTCTTGTTCTTCCTTTTGACTGGTCAATTCCATCTTTAGTTGTTCAACTTCATCATTCTTATCTTTCAACTAATCCCGCAACTCTTCATCCTTGTGTTTGAGCTTTACAAGCAATACTCTCATTGTCATGGTCTTCTGTTGATATTCATTCAAAGAATCCAAGATTCTCCTTTTGAACCTTATGAATTCACTATGGTTCAGATTTACTATGTTCAAGACCCAATTGGCTCTTTGATCTGTATTCAGCAAAGTGAAATGTATCTCCTGTGTAGATTTTGACAGATCTTTATCATCTTCTGCAAGAACCTTCTCAATTTCATCACACATGCTATGACTACAATCAAAAGAATCCATACCTTTACTGGAGTCCACTACTTGCTTTTCTTCTTCTTGATTGACCCCTTCTGGAGGCTTGTCTTTTGATTCCTGGTCTGTCTTTTCAGTGTCTGGTCTTCCCTTTTGATACTCGCTTTCCAACTTGAACCAAAGGTCTTTAGCTAAAGTGTACTCCCCTACACTTTCTTTTACTGAGCTGGGAAGTCCATCCATAATGAACTTCATGTTGATTTTTCTGAGCAGCATCGAGAGCCTTTCTCTTAGGAGAATGGGGACACCTGGTCCAGGACCACGGTGTGGACTCAACCTAGAATTGAGTGATCATTCTGTTGAATGATGATATGTGGTCATTGACCATGATATGGACCCAGCTCTGCACTGGGGGTACTCAACCTTGTGTTGAGTAACCATTCTGTTGAATGGTGACATTTGGTTCGGGACCACGATGTGAACCAGTCCAGTACTGGTAGACTCAACCTAGTTTTGAGTAGCCATTCTTTTGAATGGAGGCACCTGGTTAGTTACTAGGACTCATCCTGGGGCTAAGGGCCATTCTCCGGGAGAATGGAGGCGCTTGGTCTGTTACCAAGTATTTGACCTAGTGTCAAATTATGTAGCCTATGGCTGAGGCACCTAGTCTGTTACCAAGAAGACACTATAATCCCTAGACCTAGTCTAGGCATGTGTGACACTCTGACCCTCGATCAGTGGGCTTTGTGATCTTCTCCAAGGCTTAGCTACCCTTGGTTAAGACACCTTTGTACATGATCTTGGTGTCACATAGAGTGTGAGATAAAAGCATTGGTAATTCTTTCTGTTTATGATGATGTACTTTGAGTGGTGATGGAAGATCACCTTGAACACAGGGGCACTTGAAGAAGACTAAAGCAAAAGTCAAAAATACATAAAGACCCTTTGTACCGCTAAGGTGTAAAAGTGAAAGTGCAAAAAGACCTTTAGTATTACTAAAGGCAAAAGTCAAAATTAGAAAAGAATAAAATATTATTATTTTGATCTTTCTAATTTTGGTCCACTTACAGGTGAGTCAAAGGATATAAAAGAAGATCATTCCATTTCATTACTACACACACTTGCTCTCATAGGTACACCTGCTCCAAATTGAAGATTTCATAGGTGACTGAAGAAAAGGTAGTTTGATGTGATGCCCTAGCATGGATGAGTCTAGCTAGGGCATACACATTTGTTTTTCATAAACCCTAAGCTAGGGTTTCAGCTGTTGCATTCTCCCATCAGTTTTTGTCTTAGGGTTTTTACCCTAAACTCTTCAGCAGCATCTTTCTTCCTCACGATCAGCCTCCTTCCATCGTCGAGCAGCCACTTCCATTCATGGGTAGCAGACTAGAGTCTTACGGGCAGCCCCATTTTCTTTGGGATACCCCTTCTCCCTTCTTTGGTAGGGCTCGACCCCTCTCCCTATCCCTCGAGTAGCAACCCTTGAGGGTTAGGGTCTGCTACAAACCCGCGGGCAAGCTGTTAGGCATACCCGGGAGGGTACTATGGCTACCACAGACCCTCAGGTAGCCCTTTAGACTAGCCCGTGAGGGTTGCGACTGCTTGCAGACTATTGCACCAGCAGCAAGCAGGCCCATAGGGCCTCAAGCTGTCAGCAGACAGGCCCGGAGAGCCACGGGCATCCCATAGACCTTCCCAATAGGTCCTGGGCAGAAGGACAAGGCAGCGGGCAGGGAAAATAGGACATGTCGGGCAGTACGAAAGGAAAACAAGGCAGGTCGAGCAGTACGAAACAGGTACGAGAAGGTACAGCCGATCAGGGCAGCCGCACAATCAGTTCTAGGAAGCCTACAAATTGTTGGGCAAGAGAGAGAGTTAGGGCTACAAGCCCTAAATTGAAAAAAGGCCCTAATTGGGCATTTTTGTGAAATTGAAAAATTGATATTCTGTAATTGTGGAACAACCCAGTTAGGGTTTGTGGATCTTTTGAAAAACTCAGTCATCTCATTTACGAGATGAATTACTAATGCTTTTGGGATTTTTGTCCTTTAAAGGTTTCCCCAATGAAAAATCTTGTGTTCAATGTGTTGATGTGATTGATGTTGTTTACTGCACTTGTCATTTGTTTATGTTAGTCTGCAAATCTTAAAGTATTCATGCTAACGATAAAATTCAACACTTCAGGGCTGTAGCATTGTCCTTCTTTGCTTCTTTATGTGCAGTTGCCTTGCCCTTCTTATTGGATGGAGTGGGTGGATTGATCACAATCTCTCAAACACCAAACTTCTTCAGATATGCCTTCATCTTGCTCCTCCAACTGAAATAATCTTTCACGTCAACTACAGGTACATCATTGCTTGATGACTCTGTTTTTGCTTCCATTGTGTGTCCATGGATCTCCTTCAAGCTTGCAAGGCTAGTGACAAAGGCCAACTCTGATACCAATTGTTGGACACAATGGCCACACTCAGAGCGGGGGGTATCAGTGTGAGAGCAATTTGAACCTTTTTCAACTTTTATCGAGCATTATGTTCTCCATTACATAATCATATTCATCATGAGTCAAGCACAACAAACACGTCAAAGAAAGACACCAATATATGTAATGTAAGTTTTATTAATGGTAATTGAAGACTTCAATCTTCGCGATTACAATCAGCACCAACTGATGAAAAGAGCACCAGCTCTTATAATAAGACCCAGCTTGGTTTTCTTAACTCCAACTAAGAAAGGGTGAGGAGTCCAATCCCCAGAGTTGCAAGACTCAGCTTGCCCGTCAAGTAACACTTCTGTCATTCAATCAACAGCTGCTCAATACTTCTGCACCAACAACAATCATCAACCTGTTGCTTAAGAATCTTCTCATACTCATCATGCCAAGTCATCAAGGAATCTTCTCATCAAGAATCTACCAAAACACTTCTTCAAATCTGACCTCAAAACAAGTACTCTTACCAAAGTATCAAATCACTCATGAATCAAGCCAAAAACAATCCTTAAAATGCTCGTCAAATATGCATATAGACTTTCTCAGGCTAGGCTGATAAGGTGTACCAATGATGTCTTATCTGTCACTATCCCAATCACCACTGCTATCATTGTTAAGAAAGTTTGCTTCAGATCACAAATCAACACTGTCAAAACACACTGGCAGCTTCAGAACCACTGAATCACATGACTGTGGTTTCATCAAAGATGGTTTGTCTGCTGCAAATATATCTTCAGATATAGAACTTAGAGATCAACAAAACATAATTCAAAACTTTAATCCGATCATTATTTATGCAACACTTCTGCCTTGTCTTTGAAATGACACTAATGGCTATGAAGCAAGATTATGCATGCTTCTTGACCATTTCCTTTACAACGATATTTTGTGATAAATAGATTGTTCCACATACCTTTATCTCCTTACAAAACTGATGCTATACTGAGATCAAGACTTCTCACTTCTTCAGATCTTTTGTCACCTTGAGGAGGGCTCAAGATATGTTGTAGATGGTATCCAGATGCTTCACTTAATTATTTATGCAACACTTCTGCCTTGGCTTCATACATCCTGAGATAGATGTAGATATGTATATGGATGATCATGACTTTAGTAGTATGAGATATACTTCAATCTTCAAAACATTGTCATGTCATCATGTCTTGTTGCTTGACTGCTCACACTTCACAATTTGGCTGTCACCTGTGTATGTCTTGTGGAAGAACCCAAAAGATATCACCAACTTTGGACTGTGTATATGCTGAGGAAGAGTCAAGTCGTAACTGTTTGCTTGCTTAGGAAGAGTCAAATTCGGGACTGTTTGCTTGCTTAGGAAGAGTCAAATTCAGACTGTATAAAACCCAAAAGAGATCAAAAGCACTCATCATTCATTTTACTTTGCTGCCCTAAAGGCAACAATCTTAAGACTATCTCAACTAGACCTTCAAGGCTGGTCTTTCACAACAGTTCTTCAAAGTCATCCTTAGCAAGCTTGAATACTGTTCACATGTTTCATCTAAATTATTCATGATTTGTACCAAGCACCCTCAGTCAACGTTGCTGCCACAGAGATAATGATCACTGCTGTTCAAACAAAATGCTTCAGCAGACACACAAAATTTAGAAAAAGGAAACCAGTTCACTCCATCTATACTGTGGCTGCCTCAGAGCATTGTACACCCGAATTATCAGAGTTAATTCTACCACAACAAATCCACTGCTGCTGCCTCCTGTATACCCACAAAAAATCAGAGATAAAAAAAATCAGACTTTAAAATTGTCTGCTGTTGTGTTACTGCTGCCACCCGAAATTCCTCAGAGGAGTCACCCAATTGCTCACATTTGAAATGAGGCGGATTGCCTCTTATTTATATACAATTTCCTTCATATTTTTAAGCCGGCCTATCTCCATTTTTTTTAATTAAAAAAATATTTTGGAGTTTGTTTTCATGGAACCGACTTTGGGGGGGTTATAGCACCATTTTGATTTAAATCAAATGCTAGGGTTTTACCAATATATTATAACCAAGGTAAGGGCTTTGTGAGGGCTAGGTTTAAACCATTTCTATCCACATGTTTTGACCATATTACTAATACCACTTCACCATTCTTTATGCAACCATAAGGGCTTTAATTAGCATGCATGAGGGTTCAAACACAATGTCAAGTGGCTCAAGCATGTTTAGTTAACAATCTTTTCCACATCATGCATATCCATGATCAACATGTACACCAGCCACACAAGACTACCTTCAAGGTCCATCATGCCATCAAGAATGTCCAAAAGCTCCTCCATATTTGTGGGTTCAAGACCCCAGCCACCACATGCAAGGGTGTGTTCCATCATGCCATCTAACCACAAGGGACACCATACATCATCATCAACCTCCATCTAGAGCTCCAAAGACTTCAAGGGCTTGAAGGACATCTTCAAGGGTACTATTTCATCAAGGTCTTCATCAAGTGTAGGCAGTGGGCTCCAAGAACATCAAATGACACATACTAAGTGTGTGGGCTTCATGACCAACTTGTGAGTCCAAGCACTTCTTCAATGGCCTCTTCATCAAGCAAGAAGCTTCATGGGCTTCTTCAACCACACAAGAGGACCTCCAAGGGTCACGATCCATCATGCCACCTTATGTGGGGTTGCCAAGCCTTCTCCTAGGGTACCATGACCCCATCAAAGCATAAATGACCACAGAATGGGTCATCAATGCTTCTTCAACCCATCAAGGGTTTTTCCATCCTCCACAAGGGCTTTAGCATTATCACCAAGCTCTTCATCATTATCAACAGGGTCTTCAGCATCATCAACAAGGTGGTGGCTCCAAGATCCAATCTTATGGGTTCAAGGACCTTGCAGGACTCCACAAGGTGCTCCAAAGCACAACTCATCTCTAAATGGGCTTCGCACTGCAAGAGGGACTTGGTGGCATCAATGACTACCTGAGGGGCCACTACAAGTCCCATGTTGGCATCAATGACAATTCAATCAACAATATACTCACCTCGGTTGTCTGATATGAGCACCTTGATCGTCTTTCCTTTCTTCTTCTCCACAAGAGCTTTAAACTCTTGGAACCGAAGCAAGGCCTCCTCTAACCTCTTTCTTCACAGAAAATAGATCCAGGTCTTCCTGGAAAAGTCATTGATCAAAGTAATCTAGTACTCAAAACCTGTCAATGAGACCAAATACATGGGACCACACAAGTGTAAATGAATCAAATCGAGCACTCCCTCTGAGCTGCTATCACTGCTCGGGAAAACAGTCTTGGTGTACTTTCCCAAAGCACACGCTTTGCATACACCACTTTGCTCTGTGTTGAAATCTGGAAAACCTGTGGTCATGTCTCTCAGCATCCTCAAAGTTGAATGATGAAGGTGAGCCATCCTCTTGTGCCATAAGTCACACAACTCATTGTTGCTATGTGTGTGTGCCAGTGCATGATGTGGCTGGAAGAGAATCTTGTACAGTTTCCCGCATCTAACTCCAATCGCATATGAAGCAGATGAACCCTTTTCTTTGGGAAAGATGCGCACTTTCCCATCTAGGACATATACCCCAAGGCCTATGTCCTCAATCGTGGAAACCGACACAAGATTTTTCTTCAGCCCAGCGACATACAAGATATCCCTTTGTAACATGGGCTCCATGGACTCCCTGTCAAAGCGGACTGTCCCACATCCAACTACCTTCACCACTATATCATCACCCAATACAACCTCCAACTCCAAGCCTGTCTTCAAATTCACATTGAACATATGTCAAACACCTGTCATGTGACTCGAAGCTCCACTATCAATGTACCATGTGGAGGAAGTAGTGGAAGCACTCAATGAATGCCCAACGATCATAGAATGCTCCATCTAGTCCTCAGAATCCTCATTGGTGACGGAAGATGCTCTCTGTACACAACCACCAGTAAAGGGAGAAAACTCTCTCTTGAATCTAGCAGCATACTCATCAATCTCTGTTGAAGTTGTTGTCTACTGTTTCTTCTTCTTCTTGTTTGGGCGTTGTCCAACATAATGCCCAAACTTTTAACAAGCAAAGCATTTCACTTTGCTCATGTCCTTCTTTTCACCATCCTATTGCTTGCTTCCACCCTTGGAACCCTTCTTGAACTTCTTCTTCTTCCCCTTTGCTGCTAACACCACATTCTCCTCATCCTCCTTGCTATGAGATGTACCGCCCTGTACATAACCCCTACGGGTCTCCTGTATGAAACCATCCCAAAGGCGAACCCATGTAGGCATGTGCTCACGAGCAACAACGGACTCAACAAAAACAGACCAGGGCTTTGTCACGCCATTCAGTGTTGCACAAACCAACTCTACATCCAACACCCTCTCTCCCACTACTCCAAGCTCATCTCGAACCTATGTAATTCCAGTAAGATAAGAGACCAGGTTCTCCCCCTTGTTCACCCTAATGCTCTTCAATTTCTCCCTTAACACCATTTTCTAATTTTCATTGGAAGTTTGGTAAAGGTTGGTCAAAGCAGTCCACATCTAATGAGCATAGTCTTTCCCATAAATGTGCGGTATGACATGGTCTTTAATGGCATCATGTATGATTATTTTTGCTTTAATGTCCAGTTTATCAAATGCGGCCTTATCAACTGCAATTGTTCCTGGAGGGGAGACAGATCCACGAAGCCATAGGGGTTGCTCAGGAGGGACTTCACAGCATGAAAACAAAAAATATCAAGGGGGCTATACTCAAAATTGATCTGTCCAAAGCCTATGACAAAGTAAGTTGGTTATACATCCGTATGTTGTTGACTCATCTTGGTTTTGGAATTGAATTTATCAGGTGGATCATGAGTTGTATTACAACTGTTTCTTTCTCGTTATTGATCAATGGAGCTGCTTTCCCTTTTTCCATGCTGAAAGAGGGCTTCGGTAGGGTTGCCCACTTTCCCCGTTGCTCTTCTTGTCAGTGGCTGAAGGTTGAAGTAGGTCTTTAAGGGAGGCAAAAAGACACAGATCCTTAAGGGTATTTAGATTTCTCAACACCTGCAAATAACTCATCTTCTATTTGTAGATAATGTTCTATTTTTTTGCTCAGGAACGGTTAGAGACACCAACACCATTTTTGATATTTTGGAGCTTTTCTCTAAAGCCACTGGGATGGAGATAAACTCTAGGAAATCAACATTGTCCACCCATCTGTTGAGTGCTGATGAGTTACAGGTAATCATAAGGGGTTTTCCCTACAATTTGGAAGGATTGGATGTTGGCCTGAAATATCTAGTGTTTTGTTTAAAACCTAATGATTATCAGAAACAGGATTGGAAGTTGTTGTTGGACAAGCTGGAAAAACGACTCAAAATATGGAGTCACAAATGGCTTTCTAGAGCTGGCAGACTGGTGTTGATAAAAGTTGTTTTAGAAGCAATTTCAGTTTACTGGATGTCACTGACTTGGATTCCTAAAGGCATTTTGGAAGAGGCAAGAAGAACTTGCTTTAGATTTTTGTGGAGTGGAAAACAAGAGACGCATGTGACCCCTTGGGTTCGATGGGAGAGGATTGTTGTTCCAAAAGGATTGGGAGGATGGGGCCTCAAAAATATTTTCCTATTTGCAAAGTCACTTGCGGCCAAGGGGGCTTGGAAACTCTTAAAGGCTGAAAGTTTTTGGACTCGAGTCATTTTCCAGAAGTATATTAACCCTGAAACTGTTGAAGATTGGATTAGGAGTCCTATGAAAACTCGTTCAAGTGGCTCAGTAATTTGGAAAGCAGTGGTAAAATCCTTTGATGTCATTGAATCCAATCTAGCCTGGAATGTGGGGAATGGAAGGAAATTAAGGGTAGGTGAGAACCCGTGGGTCGGTTGTATTCAGCAACATAGGCTTCCAGCCCACACAGGTGGAGGCTTTGAGACAAAGAGGTATTGTCTATCTTTCACAATTAGTTGCACCTTTTCAGGAGAACCCATGGTTCCATACCTAGAGATCGACACCTGATTTTGGGTTAACATTGCTTGATGAAAGGGAATTGGAACGCTTTCTTCGGGATTTGACCCAAGCACAAATTCAGCATAGAGACAGGGAGGATGCACTCATAAGGGATTTGGATCCGGGTGGAAAATACACCCCAAAGGTGGGGTATATAAAACTTAGTGGAGATGGTTTTCAGAGGGATTTGATTTGGTGGTGGAAAAGCCCACCAAAAACCAGAATCTTTTGTGGTGTGCTAGAAAACAAGGCACCTACCAGGGACAATTTGTAAGTCTGATTGTGAGTCTGTATCTCACCTTTTTTTACACTGTCCTTTTATCAAAAAAGTGTAGAAAGAGTGTTCGAAGGCCCTAGGCCTGAATTGCAGTTGGGTGGGTTTATCGGTAATTCAAGCCTGGGAGAATTGGAGTGTGGAAACACAGGAAACGATGACAGCTCTGCCACTGTTAGTAATCTGGGGTGTCTGGCTTGCTAGAAACAATTTAATATTTGCTGATAAAGCTTGCACCCTGTTGCCCACCTATATCGACTAGGTGGCAACATCATGTACATTGCAAATGTACATATTGTACAATTTGCACCATGGAAAAATCCTAGGGATTTTTCACTCAGCAAAGCAATTCTGCCCCTTTTGTACACGAAATGTCTGCTCCCCTGCGTGGGATAATTAATGTAACTTTATATGTCAGCATGGGTCATTCCTATAAGGATGTCACCATAGACTTTATTATCAGGGAAATCCTCTTCACCGAGTGTTTTTTGCCCCTTCCAATTAATTTTGTTAATTAACAATTTTAATTGGTTGGGTTTTTCACTCACCAATCCTCCAAAGCGACGAATTGGCGCTCTAATAATCAAGCCCATGAGGTGGCTAAGGTTTCAAATTGTTGTTCATGACCATGCTAGCCATATCTTGTAGTCTTGCATAATTTTGTTAAGATTTTAATTTTAATTTTTTTTATTTTTTCCTAATTAATTAACTTTACCATTTGGTGGTTAATCAATTAAGTTTTGATGTAATAATGTAATCTCTTGAACCTTGGCATTTTGTAACAGGGTCTATGAATGCAAATGAAAATGCTATGACACCCCCTAAGCCATTAGTTCAAGTCCCATGTCATTCTGACAAGGTGTTAGGAAGTTAGACTAATTTTGGTTAAGACAAGGTATTTTTTCCTAGGAAATTAATTTAATTTCCTAGAGTGAAAAATTAAATTATTTGATTTTGAAGGAAAAAATCAAATAAGGCCATGGTAATTAAGGTTTGGGGGTGGCTAAGCATAGTCAATTTTTATTTAAATAAGCCCCCTCCTCCATGGTCAAAATAAATTTTTGAAAATCTCCTAAGTGGGGCGCCCCTCTTGTCTTAATAAAAGATAAAATAAAAGATAAAAAATAAAATATTAAAAAGATAAAAATAAAAAAATAAAAGATAAAAATAAAAGAACAAAAAAATAAAGATAAAAAATAAAAGATTAAATATAAAAGAATAAAAAGATTAAAATAAAAGATTAAAAAATAAAATAAAAAGATAAAAATAAAAATTTGAGTCAAAGGAACTACTCCCAACGTGGGCGCCTAGTCATGGAAACCCTAGATCTAAGGGTTAAGCTTCATTGTGACATGGATCTATCTTTTTGACCATTGATTTCAAGAGGCACCCTTGCTTATGATTGGTGGATGGCTTGCAAAGTCAACAATCCTAGATCTAAGGGTGGAGGAGAACTAGAATTTAGATCTATGTTTTGGACCCTTGATTTGGGAGTGGGTTTGGGATCTTTTCAACTATAAAGGAGAGGCCCCCCTCCTCTCATTTTATCATGATTCTTTAGAGCATTGTTATGCTGCTGGAATCACTCCTCTCTTCTCTTCTTTTCATACTCTCTCATTTTGCTCAAGCTTTGCTCAAGCCCTAGAGGCTCTTTGTGTATCAAATCTTGTCCTAGTTGGGCTTAATACAAGTAATCTTTGGAGGAATTCTTGGTAACTCTCTTCTACATTTCATGCATCTTTTGGTGAGGTAACTTGCATTTGTATTTATTTGATTTGCATTTGTATTAGTTGTATTTTGTGGAGAGATTTGTAAGTAGAAGTATTTTTGCTTCCATTTGTGAGTTTTTAATAAGATTTATCAAAGTATTTTGGTAGATTTATTGGGTACTCACCTCTTTGCTTACATTTTGCAGCTCTCATAAGTTTATTTGCAGGGATCTAAAACAAAGGAGAATCTTCCTGCAAGGGTTATTTTGTTGTTTTCCATTTTCGCTCCTGTGTTTACAGGGGTTTTAAAACTCAGTTTTTATCATTGTATAGCGATAAAAACCTTTGTTTTAAGGCCCTAACCCTTAGTATATTAGTTAAAAGCTTCAAATCTGCTATTTTAACATCATTTAGGTGGCTAGAAACTCATTTTCCAGCCCTCTAAACTTCTTATTTCAAGTATTTTTACAATCAGATTTTTGCCCTTTTTTTTTAATTTCTAGACTAACTTTTCTAATAAGTTTCTTTAGAGTTTACTGTGATTTCCAGCGAACATACCTCGTTGTTTTATTACAGGTTTTACACAGGAGAAAAGGAAGTGTTGCCCGTTTTGGTCCAGAAAAGCTTCAAAAACCATCCGGTTCAAAGGAGGGTCCAAACCCCCATTTCTCTCTAATCTTTTTTTTTTTGGGTATTTTACAAACTCCAAAGAGAAATTCTCTTGGGGTATTCTCAAATCATTTCAAAAGCTTTGTAAATCTATTATAAGTAGATTAGATTAGAGGTAGAGTAGCTCACTAGTTGTTAGTTTGCTTTTCTTGCAAGTAGATCTAGATTTTCCATTTTTACCCACCTTCTCTTTTGAAGAGATTGTTGTGTGGTTAGCATAGTTGCTTTAGTTTAGTTTCAAGTCTTTCATTTCATTTCAAGCACTTAGCTTAAATTTATTTCCTGCTTTTGTTTTGACTGCAACTAGAGTAATATACAACCCTAGATCCACGGTGTATCCTTTGTCCCTTCCTGTTATCTCCCTTTAGGGAACTCAGGGCGGGTATGAAAAGCAGGAGGGTTAGGGGGTTTAGGACTCAATTAGATAACTTATATTTCTGCTATAATCTTTTCCTTTACAGTCTATACACATTTACTTTCAAGGTCTAGGGTTCAAGTACCAGCGCCTCTCATAAGGGATACCGCTTGGTTGACCCTGTTGATTGTTTTAAAATAAACTTTGCACATCACCAACATTAACAAGATTTAAAATAAACCCCTAAAATAAACCAACAGTTATTTAACCCCTCCTCCTCTACTTGGTCATCAATCTTCAGAGTATTCCGAGAAACGACAAGGGGTTGGATAAGCTCTTAGTAATAGGCATCAACCATATATTGTTTATCGCTGACTAAAGACGGTGACCTCGGAGGCTAGAAGGGGTAGAAGACCGAGGGGGGTCTCTACGCGTTTTACGTCCCTCTTGTTGAGCGTTGGGGCATCGAGGTTTAATCTGCGAGCTACAGGTGGACTAGTTTCCACTTTTTTGAGCACAGCAGCATTCCCTCTTTGGATTTGGAGGATATGTGGTAGGGGTAGTCACATCCCTGGTTCTAAGACTTAAATCAAGATTAAGACACCCTTAAAATTTATTAAAATAAACCAAGAGACACTGCAAAACGTCCTACAAACAGGTTATTACAAAGCATTTCACTCCATTTCACAGCAGGGGTTTCATTTTACATTTCAAGTAATTTTTTCAACTTTTGCAATCTCATGTGTTGAATGGTTTAACAACTGTAATTATTTCACAGCATTTTCGCTCAAGCTATTTATTTCACTGATAACCTGTTCATAATTTGTGGATATTGTTTATACCGTACAATTGATTGATACTATTCATATGTTCATTTGTTTATACTGCTGAACTGACTATCATTGCTTTAACTGTTTAGCTAATCATTCATTACTATGCATATTGTCCATAGTATTCAACTTATTTCATTTGTAATCTCATTCAGTTAGAAAACACTTAAACTGTGGATTAATTAACCTAGATCTGCATTTCATCTGAAAGTTGCATTTGTCTTGACTCCATTTCATTTATAGGCACTGGTTTTGTTAATCTAAAAGGTTTGTCTATCATTGAAAGTGAAAATTTGCATTTGCATTAGCTGCTTGTCATCTTTTAGATAGTGCAAGACCTTAGCATACACACCTTAATAAAGATCCCATTAACTAAATTGTTAATAAACTTAGGAACTTACTATTCCGTAGGGACTACCCCCCTTGGCTTTGTTAGGATCTTGCATAAACGAAGGAGTTGTAGACTGTGGTGACAGTGGTCCCCAGCTTTCACTTGCCCCCAAAGACACACATAGCAGGTTATTGACTTTCCTGTGTCATAAAGTGTGTATTAGGCAGCAACATACCCCAGAAATTACAGCAAGTCTGGCTTGTGGAATACTTCCTGCTTTTCCTCAGTACATCAAAGTTACAAGACAGAGGGAAGTTTTGGAATTAGAAATTGGCAAGTCTGTACCGTGGGGTTTTTTTGATGGGGCAGCTCAAAATAATCTTTGTGGGGGAGGGGCTCTTCTTTTTCTTTTAGAGAACCATTCCTTTGAATTAATGGTGGGACTGGGGGAAGGCAGTAACAATTATGCTGAGTTACCGAGCTTAAAACTTCTACTCATTTTTGCAACAAAGAAAGGGTGTAGAACTCTAAATGTTTGTGGAGATTCGATGAATGTGATAAATTGGACAAAAGGGAGTCAACATTGCAGAAATCTAAGACTTGCCAACATTTTATCTTCCATTAAAGCATTTTTAGACACTTATGTATCATTTTCATGTCGGCATGTCTACAAGGAAAACAACAGGAAGGCGGACAAAGCCTCGAAGGAAGGGATACAATTGGCCTTGGGGCAGTGGAAGATTAGAGCACTGAAAGAGGACATTGTTCATGAATATTATCACAGACCTTTTATAGAGGGAACAGCACCTCTATAATTTTTCATTACACTACAAAACTTTTATTATACTTGACACTGCCACTTTGAGAAATTGTCTTTTTGGTTTTTTGGACTGTCTTGGAATAGTTTGGAGCTTTTTATATGGAACGGGTTGATAAAGAAATAGTTTATTATGTATGAACAGGGAAGCACTCATTGTATATTTTATGCTGAACACTATATTTTGTATGTGGGGACTTACAGAAGACCTTCAGGGTCTGTTTTCAATATGCTCACAGTTGTACTGAAATGCACAACAAAGTGTATCTAGTGAATGTAATTTTGTTCTCGTCGGATGAAATAAAATTACGCTTTTTTTCCCAAGAAAAAAAAACTTGAGAAATAGTGACATGATGAGCAACAGTATTATTTATTTCCCATAGCTCATTCTCCTGCAATATCAGTACAATCCTAGTCTTCCAGGGGCTCAAATTAACTGCCCCATCCAACCTATCCTCTAGCCAAAGTCCGAAGCCATCATTGCAAATAATTCTAAGAACCTGTTTCTTCTCAAAACCCTGTTTTCCCTTATTTCTCCAAGCCTGAAATTTATTTTTGAGTATAATTTTCATCCTTCAACACAGCTCAGATACCATGAATATTTTTGTTACCACAACCCGGTTTCAGTTTCAATCACTGCATATGATTTAATGCCCAAACCCCATCATGCATGTTCATATAAAAATTAAAATTTTACTGTAAACTTAAAACACATGATATATTTTTCAACTTTTTCAACTCATAAATTTTTATGACAACCCTACTTTTCTTACACAAAAAATTATTTTAGTCAACACATGAAAATAAAAGACTCATATTTTTTACCAAAATGGTCCAGGAAAAACCCTGAAGGGAAAACCTATTCTTCAAAGAGAGTGTTGTCCGCCGAATGCACACCGTCAACAGAAATCTTTTGGACTGGTGTTTCCCTAAGTGGGAAAGGTGTGGCCTTGGGGGCTAGCAAAGAGCCAGGTGCTGTCACCTGATCCCAGCTCCTCCGTTTAGGCTAACTCCTAACGAAGCCAAGGGGGGTAGTCCCTAAAAAAGGTTGTCTAAGGCTTTTTATTTTAAAGTGTTCTTAGATGTAAGATGAGAATCAGTATTGTTTAGGAGTTTTGATATACATAAAAGAGACAAATTACGCAATCCACATTGCAATTTGCAAAATGTGATATAAATTATGAGACAGATATTAAGGCATCCACGCATAAAATAACTTAGACAAATGGACAAATGGTCCAAACCAGATGATGCAAAAATAAACAGACCAGTGCCTAAAAAATGAAGTCAGGATGCTGAAAATCTAAGTCTCAGATGTTTGTGAGATTGTTTTGCAAATGTAGTTGGTCAAATTTTAATGTACGTTTTATGAATGATCTTATTAATTAAGCGAGGGGGATTTCCACTTGGAAATATAACCGAAAATACTCTAAGTGGCTCCCGTCAAGCACAAGTTGGACAATCCGGTTTGCAGTCAGGTGTTTGATAACTTTCCAACTACTGCGAAACAAGGAGAGCTAACCAGCGTACCCACTAAGAGATTGGCCACTCAGAATATTGCGCTAAATGCGAGGTGGTAAATTTTATTATAGTGGCAGTTGAAATTATATCTGTGAATTAAATAGCTACAGTGCTTCTGGGTATCCCAATCGGGTAGAGCATACACACTGTAAAAATAAATAAATTCCAATTTTATGGGGATGGTGAGTTGCAAATTTTATTGACAAACAAAGCTCTCCGACAGAGAGTGCTCTTGATCCACCTTATGGCGAGATTCAAGAGTCTTATCTAATCTATGATGCAAATGCAATGCAAGTGCCCTCCGACAAAGAGTGCTTTTGACTTGTCTTATGACAAGTTCAAGAGTCTTATCTAATCTATGATGCAAATCCAATGCAAGTTCTCTCTGATAGAAAATGCTCTTGATTTGTCTTATGACAAGTTCAAAAGGCTTTGGGTTCCTTTTATTAATCAAAGAGCAAGAAATATAAGGAAATAAATGGCATGCATGTGATGAAATTAAACTAGTAATTACTGAAAATAAAACTAAGTCTAAAACAATCTAAGCTAAGCAAAGATAAAAAAATCACACAAGACACACTTCCCCCAAATAGGGGAACTAAGGAAAAAGTGGGAGGCTTGACCCCACTAGTCCCTTTTATTAATAAATTACACTTTGGGAATTTAACCCTTTTGAGAAAGGAAGAAGGAAAACTAAATAAATAAGCCTTAAAGGCTTTTACAAGGATACAATCTATGCTTGATGTCTCCCTTCTTGGGTTTTTGCAATTTCTATAATCTCAGAGTCCTTCCTAGTTCGCTTTTCCTCTTTGATATCTACACAAAACAAACAAGTACTCAAGCACCCATTATTGTTAGACAAAAAGAAACTAATCTAAGCGCAAAAATAACTCTTTTTTAATGCAAAAATTTAGTGTTTTTTGAAGCAAAACTAGGGAAAAAGCATGCAAAGAAGAGTAAAATGGAAATTTGAAAAGGTGGAAAAACAAGGCATCCAACAAAAGAGTTAGATGGCTGCAACAAAAAGCAAAAATAGGGCAACCAAGTAGGAAGAAAGATGGCTGCAAATCATAGAGGAAAAGAGGCTTGAAAAATGTCAAAAAAAAAACTAGAAAAGTGCCCAAAAGGGCTGAAAATAGGTGTGAAAGAGAGCAGCCAACTAAGAGGAAAGTTGGCTGCAAAATTTTGGTAAATAGGACAGCCAACAAAAGGCATGTATGGCTGCAAATAAAATAAGAAAGAGGGCAGCGAAGAGTGAAGAAAAAGAGAGCAAAAAAGGAAGGAAAAACAGGGTAAAAACCAGTAAAACAAAGAGATAAAAAGAGGAGTAAAAAGACAAAAAAGTGAAGGCAAAAGAAGCAAACCAAAAAAGGAGAAAAAAGAGATGGATAAGAGGGCAAAGAAAGAGAAGAAGAAGGATGCGGGGATCTTACAACCAAAGGAAAAGGTTTTTAAAGTTTGATTAATAGAGGTAAGGAAGAGCCTCTTTTTAGCCGTATGTTTCTTGATGCCGGATTAAATGCTTTGAAGAACCTGCATGGTGAAAGTATGAAGTTAGAAAACTCTTGATGAAAAACCAGTTGAACTTCAACCCCTCCTCTCCTGGTGATTCCTGAAAACAACACAACTCAATACAGATAAAGGGATCAAATGCTAGGATGTAATAATCAAAATAGATAATGAAAGGCATTGGTATAACTGACTACTTCCTGTCCACTTCACATATATAATGAAAATTGCATAGATAATCAAATTAAAACTTTAAATGACTACCCTACCGTGCTAGATTTATAGCCTTCATGAGCTAACATTGATCAACATTAGTTAAAATAAAGAGAGGGTTGAGAAACAATATCACCTCGCAAGGTGAAAACCACATGCAAATAACCCACACATAGACCTCCAAAGCCACTTTATTCCGTTATCAAATCTTCGTTACAATATTGGCAGAGTTCTCTTGCAATTTCTCCATATGCAAATGGGAAGAAAAGCCTCTTATTTATACAAAATGGAAAGAAAATAGGGCTCAAATCCCTAAATCCAGACTAAGAGTAACACCGGAGTAATCAAATGTGCTCGGCATGATGATTTGGAGTTGAACTGAGTTGCAACTGAGTTGTAATAGAGTGTTAGAGTAATGAGGGGGGCTAAGGTGGCTCATCCTCCCTCGTAATGATCACCCAGCCAATAGATAACCCACACTTCAACCAAAAACAAATTCAGCCAAAGAGGGTGAATTTCTGACTGATAGTTCAACTGCTACACTCCGATACTTGATCTAAAACTGATCGATATTGATTGGAATCATCATAAAGACTCCATGCCAAGCTAATTAGCTCTTTATTTTATTCAATTTGTCATTCTTTGGAGATATTTTGATTTTCTCCAATTTATTATTTTTTATTATTTTAATTAATATTTCTCATTTTTTGGGTTTTTGAGAAAGTATTAATTATAAGGCCAAATAATAGTCTAAAACTTAGGATAAGTGTGTCTAGGGGCTTAATAAATATTTTGGCTTAGAAAATAAGTGTTTATTTGTCAAAAACACCCCTAGGACCACTTAATTATTACAAATTGAAAATTTTCAATTAAACTATGGTCAAAATGGTTTAATTAATTGAAAATTTTAATTAATTCCCTATAGTCAAAAAATAAAAATTAAAAAACTCAATGCCACCGGTACAAAAAAAAATTGAAAAATTTTTAAAGCATCCAGGGGCTTAGGAAATGACCATAAAACATACCAATATTGTCTAGTAGGTTCATATTTACTAGTTGGACTCTAATAACCCCCCAAGGCCCAAAATTCAAAATCGAGCATTCCAGCTTTGGAGGAAGCAGGAGAAAACCTCATCGATTATACTCGACTACAGGCAAAGCATAATTGACAAGGGAAAAAACTCCCTGGAATACCTTAGTTGAAATTTTACGTCTTAGGGGAGTGAGCCACTCAAAACCCCTACTAGCACACTTTATTACAAAAACCCCATGGGGCATGGTCATTTTAACATAAAAATGACCAGCCAAAATTGGCTAGGAAAAAGATTCTGAACTTCTGTTGCACTGAATATGAACATTGACCATGTTCATCAAATGGAGGCTCAACTATGGTACAAAACAGTTGGTAACAGAGAGAATTTTTATTTCGTCAGGCAAACTAAATAAAAATTACAATAGTACTTATCTCAACCAAAACGCCTTGGACTTCCTACCAGACAATCACTGAATGACCTACTGAAATTTTCCAAACTTCATCTCGAAATTTGTGCCCAAAATCTGTTGTACGGCCCACACGTGTGAACAGTTGTACAGATGCAATAAATGCACATACAGTCTGCAATAAATGTTGTACGGTCCTCGAAATTCTTGCCAAACTTAAGTCTGTACGATCTACAATAAATGCAGCATCAGTCTACCTCAAAAAATGTGCTTGTACGGCCCTCATTTAATGCTGTGCATGCGGCTGTACGACCACCTGGAAATTTGTGTTGTACGGATTTTCTTCACATCTTGGGAATCGTGCCCTACTGAAACTTCTTGATTTCTGTGCAAGGATTCGTCTTCTTTCTCTCTCAGAAAAAATGAATTCTCTCTCTTTCTCACTCCTCTCCAAGAACTCTCTTTGGAAATGTGAATAATGAATTAGGTTTGTCTTTCCCAAGCCTTTTTGTTTAAGTAACTTCCATCTCCAAATCAATGGCTTAGATTAATGCACACCCACATTTTATTCTCATAAAGTCACTTTTAAAATAATTATGACTCGAACTCACTTTAAAAGGTCATTTTATTAAATAAAGTCATTCTCACCTTTTAAATATGCTAGGGACCACATTTAAAGTGTCCTTGTCGACCCAAGGCATGAATGGACAAACACTTCCTAGGTAAAATTTCAACACCTGCTCCTCATCCTTTGTCACTAGAATAGGCTCTTGAAACTTCCTCGATACGAAGTATTCCTCAAACTTTACAACCCTGCTTATAATTGTCTTTCTCTACCATGTAATATAGATCTTGTAGGCCTTTGAAGTCTCATTGTAACTAACAAACAATCCCTTCCTACTGGAGGGCTCCAACTTGGTCATCTTCTCAACTGGTATATGCATATAAACTAGACAACCAATAATGTGAAACGACTCACCTCTAGATTCACACCAATTAATGCCTCCTCTGGTATCTTATCCTCCAAAATCCTATGAGAACACTTGCTCTAGATGTTCATTGTTGCATTGCATGCTCCTACCCATAGAAATATCGACAAATCCTAATCATGTATAATGGCCTTAGAAGCCCCTATGATAAAATCGATTATTCCACTCTGCAACCCCATTCTGTTGTACTTTGTTAAAAATAGTGCAATCCCTCTTGATTCTTACATCATTGTAAAAATCCTTAAAATGATTGTTCGATCTCAAAACTTTGATCTTCTTCCCTGTTGGTTCTCCACTAGAGCTTTGAACTCCTAAAACCTGTTAAAAACCTCATCCTTGGTATTTAGGAAGTCTAAAGTACATCAAAGTTTTGCAAGAGAAGTTATCAATGAAGGAAATATAGTACATGGTTCCTATGATTGATGTTATTTATATTAGTCCACATACATCTGAATGCTCCAGGTTTGATTGATGTTATTTACATTGTTCCACGTACATTCGAAGGCTCCAAGTCTAAAATCCCCTTAGACCTATGTTCATCGCTTGGGAAAGTAGTCTTGGCATATTGTCCAAGCGCACACCCTCAGCATACACCTTGCTACTCTATGATGAACTCTGGAAGTGATTATCTCCCTCAGTATATGCAACGCACTATGATGCAGGTGCCCCATCCTCTTGTGCCATAACTCGCACAAGTTATCTATGTTATGAACTAGGGATCGACAAGGTTCACCCTGTAACCTGTATAAGCTGCCTTCCCTAACCCCGATCACTTGGGCTGATCCTCAGCTATACTCCTTTGTCTTACAAGGACTTGTTGGTTCTTGAACTCTACTGCATAGCCCTTATCTTCCATGATCGATACTGAAAGCAAATTCTTCCTGAGACCTGGAACAGACAAAATATCGCCAAAGTCCAATGAGTTACCTAACTGGAGATGGAATGGAAAGGTACCAACTGCAATTACTGGATAATTGGCATCATCACCCAACTTGACCTGAACTCTTGAGTTGTGCTCTTTTAGACTTGAAAATAACTCCCAAGTTGATATCATGTACCTGTCGAATACCAAGCATTCTTTGGAACCATGCTAAGGCTACTACTATCTAATGTTCATCTGAGTTTCAGCTAAGGCTACTACCTAATGTTGTTGCATCCCTATACCCCTCTTCTCTAGATAGTGTGATGCATAATGGTCATGCTTATGACATATGAAGCACTTGATTTTACTCAAGTCTTTCTTCCCTAGCTATGAGGATGACTCCTCACTCTTTACCGTACCCTTGTTGGGTCTTTTACCTTTGCCCTTCTTTGTTTGACGAGTTAGGGCATGGTAACTATCACCTCCCTGCTTGCTATCCTGTGACTCCATCCAAGTATCCTCCTAGATACAGTCATCCTCCTGGATACAGTCATCCCAAGACCCACAGTCTTTCCCAGAATAGAAGATTCTTTCAAGCACATTTGTCTAAGGTGTTTGTTAGATGACATGATAGATGACATGTTATATAAAAATATATATAACATAATAAGACATATAACTATATATAAACATTAAGTAAGCAACTCATGCAAAAGTTTTATACTATTGAAATTCCACTGGTCATCAAAATTTCCCTATTTTCCTTTGGTCTTTGAGTTGCATGCTAGGGATTTTGAGGATATTTTAGTGGTTGTACTTTACAGTCTATTTTCTAGTGTTATTTCTCATTGAATAGCATAGGAAAATGACTCCATTTACCCTAGGAATAAGGACTAGTCTCTAAAGTTTCATTTCAACCATTTGGGTACCTTTGAAACTCTTTGCATGCTTGTATTTGTCTGCTGTTAGGTAATTTCCAGATCTGATATTTGTTACAGAAGACTTCTTTTAGGACATTCTTCTAAGCCAAACCGGCTCCTCAATCCTTAAGAAAAGTTGATTTTTCAGCCATTTTACAAGTCTAATTCACCTCTAAAATAAACAAATATAAGGGCTGGAAATTTGTCTAACATTTATCATCCTTACGTGCATTTTTGTCTTAGTTAGGCATGATTTGAAAGGCTGGTCCAATTTTCTGCATTACAAAACTTTCAGGACAGCCACCTAAAGAACCCAAGTCTAGCAATGTTATTGAGCCTTAGAATCTTGGTTCTCCT
Source organism: Pseudotsuga menziesii (assembly GCA_001517045.1). Classification (NCBI taxonomy): domain Eukaryota; kingdom Viridiplantae; phylum Streptophyta; class Pinopsida; order Pinales; family Pinaceae; genus Pseudotsuga; species Pseudotsuga menziesii. The sequence continues at coordinate 65,843 of LPNX010240682.1, forward strand.
CAGATTTGCCTAACCAAGAAGGGCACTGTTGTCACATATATAGTAGCTGGGCTACTTATGTTCCTGAGCAGTACCAAGCAGTTCTTTGAGCCAGTCCTTTACCTTCAGATCAGCAGAGGATGAGCCAACAGTTGATGATCTCTCACTTTCAGCAAATCCAGAGTATCCAAATTGACCAGTTCTATGCCATGACTGAGCCTCATGACCCCAGATTCGATGTAATATCCCAAATCCCGATATTTTCTATTTCTATGCAAATATGCTGATACAACGGGGCATGCAGACTGCCAAGCAAAAATCCCTATTTTATAGGAAAAATTAGGGTTAGGGTTTGCGAGATAGAATGAACACTTACCACTAATAAGCCGGCTGAACTGCTCCGGAGAAAGTATGCAAGCACCGAATACTGGATCGGAAAATATGTGGATCTCCTCTGCTCCAGGTGAACCCCAGCAACAAGACGCCCCAGTCAGAAAAGGGTGACGCCCTCAAGGAAGGATGTGTCCGATGGAACTACGAATTTGCCGGGTCGATAGGTTTTCAATGCCAAAGAGAATGCCTGATGCATGCGGAGGTTCTGAGACCTTTAGGCAGGGTAGTGAATTGCTTCAGAGAGGCAGCTACTCACGCCCTGGAACCCCGAAACTGCTAATAACTGCTTCGGATGAGCCCTGATGGATCTGATAATCACCGGGTACCAGAGTATGAAGCTGATGATGAGAATGGTGCCCGAGTTTCGAAAGGAAACTGAGATCTGAAGGCCCAACAGCTGATTAGGGCTTTCTGGCTGAAAACCCCCTCTTACGGCTGCACACGTGTCCCTGCAACGACCTATACCATGTACTAGATAACTGATGAATGAATAAAGAACAAGTGGTGAACCTGTATGGCTTACCCGGAATAAGACTAGGACAGATGTTTCACTACCGAAATCCTGTTAGCTGAAGACTCCGTCTCCAACCCCAACTGCTGTGCTGCATGCTGTGCTGCTATCCAAGAGCTCCCAAAATAATAATAATCCAAAAAGTGAAGTCTCCTTTCGCTTTATCCTCTATTTATAAAGTTCAACTGCGCAAAACCTAATCTTTGACCTAATTAGGTCACTTTATCTTCTAATTTGCCGTTGACTTGCATGCATGCGGATGGAGACTTAAAGAGTGCATGCATTATTAAATAATGCTAGGATGGCATGCACGAAGGTGGCCTTTGGCCCCGGTGGCCCTTCTCGACCAAATGATGATGCCCTAGATCTTCTATGGATGGCATCAGTTCTTAGCTGATTCCCTAGATGTCAGTAATCGCTCGAACCCACAGGAATCACATAGGTTAGCAGTTTTGGGGCCTTAAGGCCTAATTGGAAGAGGACATTACAGTCCTCCCCGCTCGAGATTGCTTGTCCTCAAGCAACTTCAAATTGAGATGCTGCAATCCCTGTTCACCTTCCCAGGTGGCATCTTCTGGCAGTAGTTCCTTCCATTGAACTAAGTATTCCCGGATTACCCTGTTCCTATGCTTCCTCTCTCTAGTCTGAATGATCCGTTCGGGAATCAGTATCAGCAGTCCTTCATCATCTAAAGGAGGCAATTCAGTGGATGGAGCAATGTGTTGCCCCAGGGTCTTCTTCAGGCTAGATACATGGAACACGTTGTGAATTTTGCTTTCCTAAGGAAGTTCTAGTTCATATGCCACCTCTCCCACTTTCCGGATTATTTTGTAGGGTCCATAGAAGCAGGGTTTCAACTTCTCTGCTCCTTTCTTCTTAAGCGAGGACTGTCTGTAAGGTTGCAGCCTTAAGTATACTAAATCCCCTACCTCGAAGCTCCGTTCAATCCTGTGTTTGTCGGCATACATCTTCAGTTGATTCTGGGCTATGTGTAAATTCCCCTTCAGTATTTTCAGGATGTCTTGACTGTCCCGTATCCAATCCTTAGCCTTAGGAGCCCTACTGTCTCCGAATGCCAAATCTGCATAGTCCAAGGCCTCGTATCCATATAATGCCTTAAAAGGAGTCATCCTAATAGACATGTGATAAGTAGTGTTGTAGCAATACTCCCCTAGGTGTAGCCATTTGATCCAGGTCTGCTGCTACCCTGCTACATAAATCCTTAGATACCCTTCGATCCATTTGTTGACTATTTCTGTTTCCCGTCACTCTGGGGGTGATAACTCGTACCAGTAGCCAGTTCGGTCCCCACCAATCTGAACAGTTCCTGCCAGAAGGCACCCGTGAACCTACTATCCCAATCACTGACAATGGTCTTAGGCAACCCGTGTAACCTGAAAACCTCCCTGAAAAATAACTTCGCTACTTGAGCTGCTGAGTAGTCTGATGGTATCGAGAAGAAATGTGCAAACTTGGTCAGTCTGTCAACTACTACATATAAACAATCTCGCCCTTGGACCTTGGGCAAGCCTGTAATGAAGTCCATGGAGATGCTCTCCCACTTCTGTTCTGGAATCGGTAGTGGCTGGGGTAACCTTGCGGGGTGGGTGTTCTCAATCTTGTTCTGTTGACAGATGCTACATTCCCGGACATGCTGCATAATCTCCCCCTTGAGGCCCTTCCATGAGAACCTCTCTCTGATCTGCCTGTAGGTCTTTAAGAAACCTTGATGTCCTGATAAAGGAGAATCGTGGGCTTCCTGAATGATCTTTTTCCTCAATGTGGATTCTGGAACGAGGTATATTCTGTCCTTGTAATAAATGATGTCATCCACAATCCTGTACCTGTCATCCTGAATTTGCCCGTCCAATAATTCGCAAGCGAATTTGTTTTTGGAGTATTCCACCAAGAGAAGTGCCCTCCAATCCGTTGATATACTACTGAGAGATAATGGGGCTAGACGCCTGGATAATGCATCAGCTACTACATTATTCTTACCTTTCACATACTCGATCTCAAAATCATAAGCTTGTACCTTGCTGACCCATTTCTGCTGTCGCTCATTCAGTTCCTTCTGTTCCAAGAAATACTTGAGGCTGTTATGATCGGTTTTGATTTTGAACTTACTGCCCACCAGGTACTGTCTGAATTTTGTGAGAGCATGCAAGATGGCCAGCATCTCCTTGTCATATATGGAGTAATGGCACTCGTAGCTCTTCAGTTTACGGCTCTCAAATGCAATAGGGTGATGATTCTGCATCAACACTGCTCCTAACCCTTCCCCTGAGGCATCACATTCTACCACAAAAGGTTG
>LPNX010240687.1:0-195139 GCA_001517045.1 Pseudotsuga menziesii
CAGTTTATTTTTAGTTTAATCGAACTGCTACTAAGGATTCCAGATTCCTTAGTAGGTGCTCATCAGCACAAGCTAGGGTGAAAACCCTAGCTACAATTGGGGAAATGGAGGATGTTCTCATTCGCTTATCCTCAAATGATAACGTATGTCAATTCATTGATATTGTAGTAGCGGACATACCCGAGGCTTATGGACTTGTTTTGAGCAAAGATTGGTCAGCCAAGCTGAGTGGATATTTTGCTTCGGACTGGTCACATCTATGGCTACCTTATAAAGGAAGCCCAAATCAAATTAAAGTTTTAAGAGAGCCCCACATGAAACACAATGTTACTCAGTTCGAAGGTAAAAATGAACCAGTGAATTCTGTTTTGGGAAATTACTTCATTGAACTAAAACCGGGAAAATATCAAGTGGAAGAAGCCAGCAATACATCACATGCTCAGCCTGATCTCCTTCGGTTTTCACAAGCTGATGAAATCGATTGTAAAATAGTAGACTTAGCTATAGATGTAGATGTTGATTCATGTGCAGTAGTGATAGGCAATTTTTGGACACTTTTCTTTAATGGGTCTAAAACTTTAGAAGGGTCAGGAGCCGGCTGCGTCCTGATCGATCCTAAGAAAAATAAACATTTTCTTTCATGTAGGTTAGAGTTTCAATGCACCAATAACACAGCTGAATACAAAGCATTAGTCCAGGGACTAAGAAAAGCAATTGAGTTAAAGGTAGAAAATCTGAAAGTGTATGGGGATTTTGAGATAATTGTAAAACAAATTCGAAATCAAATACATTGCATTTCCCCTCGTTTAAAAGCTTATCAAAATGAAGCATGGGATTTGCTTAAATGTTTTCATGCATTTAATATTGTATTGATTCCGGGACTTAAGAATGCAGCAGCTGACTTGTTGGCCACCTCAACTGCAAGGCTTGTGCCCTCTAATAACCGGTGTTCTATTGAATTGCTTTTCAGGCCCTCGGTTCCAGATATGATTACCAATTTATGAGTTTTTGATGAATTAGCAGATTCTAGAATGCTTGACAAATGATGAGACCTTCAAAGGGGAAATTATTGATGATGAAGAACATCAGGCCAAGCTAAAATTCGATAATTTTATTCCTAAAGGAGTCAGGACTTTAAAGCGAATGTTTGATCTAAACAAGAAATTCAGAAGGCCAGTGAATGTGAAGACCCATAGCTCATCTCTACAGTTCGAGTTGGTTAATTTAGGGACTGAAATTGAGCCTAAATATGTGAATTTAGGAAAGTGCTACTCTCCAGGTGAAAGGAATAAGTTCATCAATCTGTTCAAACAATACAAAGATAGTTTTGCCTAGACGTATGAAGATCTGAAGATGTATGACACCAATATTATTCAGCATGTTATCCCCATCATATCTGGGGTCAAGCCTTATCAACAGCCTTTAAGGAAAATGCATCCAAAATTGGAGCCTCTAATTCAGAATGAAGTAAAGAAGCTGTTGGATGCTAAAATTATTTTCAAAGTTACACACTCAGAATGGGTTTCAAATCTGGTACCAGTAAGAAAGAAATCTAGAGAAATTAGACTATGTGTGGATTTCAGAAACCTAAATCGTGCTTCGGATAAAGACAATTATCCTATCCTCCCATGGAACAGATATTGCAAATAGTTTCGGGTTCTGAATTATTTTCTTTATTAGATAGATTCTCTGGCTACAATCAAGTGTTAGTAGCTAAAGAAGACAGACTTAAAACTACATTCAGAACCAGATGGGGGACTTTTGCTTACAGAAGGATGCCCTTTGGACTCATAAACACAGGAGCTACTTTCCAGAGGGCTATGGACATAGTTTTCCGCGGTCTTATTGGCCGCAGTGCTGTAGTATACCCGATGACATCACAATATTCTCAAAGAAAAGAGAGGAACACGCATTCCATCTAAAATAGATTTTTAAAAGCTGTCGAAAATATGGTATCTCATTAAACCCCAAGAAATGCGTGTTTGCTGTTACCGAAGGTAAGTTACTGGGTCACGTGGTTTCTAAGAAGGGGATCTCCATATACCCAGAGAGGATCAAAGCTATCGAACAGATTCCCTTACCCCATAATAAAAAAGGCATGCAATCATTTATGGGGACAATAAATTTCGTGCGAAGGTTTGTGCCAGATTTCACTCAAATTGTTAAACCTTTGCAGCAAATGGTAAAGCAAAGTGTACAATTTAAGTGGACTGATGTAGAGAAGAATGCATTTAGTAAAATAAAGACAGCTATTGCGCACGCACCCTCCCTCAAAAGTCTGGATTTTGAGAAAGATTTTATTTTGTACACTTTCACATCTGACGATTCACTAGCAGCGGTGCTTACCCAGAAGGAATATGGGGGAGATGAGTTCCCCATATCATTTATGAGCACTGGTCTGCAAGGAGCCGAATTGAATTACCCAGCTGTGGATAAACAAGCTTACGCAGTGTTCAAAGCGGTGAAACAATTCAGACCATATATACTTAAGAACCGGACAAAGGTAATAGTTCCAAGTTCATAAAGAATGAAATGAATGAGCAAATGCATAAATAAAAACACAACAGAACTAAAATCTATCCACACACCCACATGCATATACATCATATTCAACATAGGCATAAAATAAAGTTGGTGTCCATTCAAATACAAAAGAATGCTTACCTTTAAACAAATAAGATCCAATCAACTGGTTAAGTAAGAGCAATTTTCCACCGAACTGTAGGCACTTTGTCCAGCGTATACTCTTTTTTATGAGATGCCACCCCTAAATTGTGCTATGAGGCCACCAAGACAAAGGGAACTCCTATAGGATCCTCTCTCTCAACCCATAACCCATTATGTTCTTTATTCTTATCCAAATACTCATACAGGGCTCTACTGGAATCTCACTTAGCCATCATAGCCTTGGCTTCAACAATACCTACCCCACACAACACCCTTTTGGCTCAGGAATCCCCCTCATCGATCCATGGTTCCCTAAGGAGATCCATCTTACCAAGTGCTTCTAATATGTGCATAAAAGGAGTCCAATCTACCATATGCTCTTGGAGAACCATCTATAGCCTTAAATTGTGGCTTCTCAAGCATTCCATATTAGCAAAACTCAATGGGTACAGGTCCCTAGCTTTCCCAACATTGATGCTCACCTACAACCATCTAATTTCTCACAAATCTACGTATTTTTCTCTAAATTCAAATTTATGGGTATGCATAGTCTAGTAATTGGTAACGGACAACAAAATGATAACTCTATGTAGTGTAGAAATCTGCTAGTAAAAAATGTGCATATTGAATAATGGACAATAAACTCCGAAAAGATGAGACAATTGTGGAAAACACAACTAACATAACTTCTAAACATGGAATAGAGGACTCTTACAACATTCATGGAAGTATATCCATTTCATGCTTCCATAACTACATGAGAAGACTTTACCCACCGACCTCAAACATGCATTCAATGATTGGATGAAACACTAGTAAAACAGAATTAATTGGCTCATTGAAGGAGAATGATATAAAATGGATGAGTTCTAAGGTAGACACTTTGCAATAGAGGATTTAATCTCCCATAGGCCTCCTTTCCCCTTCCTCTCTAGTGGAATCATAGCCCCTCTAGTGCTCTTTACACAAACATCTTGGACCATTTTATTATTTTCCAACATAATATTTACATAGTGTTCGAATTGGCATGATAAGCCAACCACACGGTCCATCATTAAATATTTACATCACATATGCCTAGATATTCACTATTCGAGCATTGGCCTTGAGCTCCACACTAGGAATCCATTCTAACTTATTTACATCATTTACATGATTCGATTTAATATATATTCCAAGTCAAAACTGGGGGTATTACAGATTGATGGAAGCAAGTCAAGGAAATGAGCTAGAAGTTGGTCATGTTGTGGGGGGAATTGTTGGTGTCATGAAGCTTCTTTGACAAGTTAAGGGGGAGTTGGAAAGCATAGAGTAGATGTTGGAGCATCTTAGCTTCTAGTTGGATCTAGATGAACAATAGTGAGGTTGATCAGACAATAAGATTGATGTGTAAGGAGGAAATCAGCTCAGTTGGCTTTGGACAACATAATGCACCATTCTCTTCTTCAAGAGTTCATTCATGGGTATCATTCTAGTGCAGGGGATTTTTCCAACTCCATCCAAGTGGAAATGGATATAATGCAACATATTGCATTAGCTTAATTTAGAGGTTCTAGAGCTCCATTGTTGGAAAATGTGGAAGACAACCTATTAGTTTAAGGTTTAATTTGGTATGCTGCTTGTTGGTTTATGTTGTCATTTTGATATGTTATTAGGCCAATATGTAAAGAATTATAGTTGTAAGATATTATGGAACTCTCATAACTTTGCATGGATGTATATGGATAAAGGATTTTTGAAGTCCTTGATTCCTTAGAACAGGGAATTTTGTTTTGGAATATACTATTTAAAATTTTAAGTTGCTTGGACACTTCTTCAACCATTTTAATATAATCAACTTTACTTGTTTTTAGTAAAAATATATATTTTAATTTATTTAATATAAATATTTTTATTCATATGCTAAAAACATTTCTTTAATTCTTTAAAAACTAAATTTTATATTATAGAATTGTACTAAAATCTCTTTAATATATAATATTAATAATAATTGTTTTATATCTATATTCTTAACAAATAAAAAATATATATAATTAAATTGTTATAACAATAAAAAGTGATAAAAATGCACTATGATAATTTATGTATGGTCACATCTCTTACCTCAAGACTTCAATAAAGGAAGGAATCACTTTACAAAATCTTAACAATATAATGGTTACTCCCTCTTTCATATTAATAAAGATTTTAAAGTAATCCTCGCTCCCTTAATCAAGAACCAAAATCTACCTTTGGTAATGTATTTCTTACTTATATTCAAAGCGGGATCATTTATCTGAGATCATTTTAAAAATATATAAAAAAACTTAAGAAATTATTTAAAAGTATAAAAAGATAAATCGAACTCATTGATTTTACAAAGGGATTACCAAATTCCAAGTACTTGTGGTAAATTCTACATCAATCGTATAGTCAATCCATCCCAATTCGCCAACACTTTTCATAACCATATAGCTAAACTCGCCATCATTGAACATTCACATATATCAAATCATTTAATTTGTTTCACCCCAATCAAAATTATAGCTTCTATGCATCTTTACGTAAATCATATTATTTGAGAAAACTCGAAATCCATAAACACCCTAACAACAATTATATTTAAGGCACTCCTTAAAGCCCCTTACCCCTTTCATTATATTATTTTCCATTAATTATCGGAGTAAACTATTGAACCGACCATTTGCATCGATCAGATGACTTGGCTCGCGTGAGCGATCACATCCGACGTTGGCGGTCATCAGATCGGTGCAAATAGTCGAGCAAATAGGTGAGGACTTAATTATCCCCTCATCCATTTTTTGGTAATTTTGGTTTTTACCCATGGTCAAAACCCTAACCCTTCATCTTATAATTATAATATAATTAAGGTTGCTCTTTTCTTATTTTTCCTTTCCCATTTATTTAGTAATTACGTATTTTTTATTATCATTGTCATTAATTTTAAATTATTCTTTTATCTTTCCTAACTAAGTATAAATATCTAATTGATCCATTAGTGTATATTTTAATTTTAAAAATAATTTTAGATTTATTTTTTTCTAGTATAATATTGATAAATATAATACTAATGAGTATATTGATAAATATCATATTATTATTTTTTAAAATACTAGTTTTATTAATATATTATGATTACTTTTTAAAATAATTATTTAAATTTTATATATCATTTGGCTTATTGTCCATGTCTTATTATGTAATCACTCGTTAACTTTATATTAGTTAGCTTTGACTTAAATTATTTTTCACATTTACTAGTGTTGAACTTTATATTTTATTTTTTATATTTTCTTAAATTTATTTATCTAATATAATATATTACTGGTTCAATTCTTATTTTGCAATTATTAGAACGATTTAATTAATTAATTTAATTTTTATTTTTTTTAAATTTATTTATCTAATATATTATTGGCTCAATTCTTACTTTATAATCATTGCAATACAATTGAAAATGACAATTTGATTACTTAATGTACTAACACTATAAATTAACATATAACACTTGTCCAATTTTCTTAAAAACAAATTTAGTTTATTATTATTAAATATTTACACAATATTGCCTATCTTTTTTCTATATGGATAATAAATATAATCTTAAGTCATAATAATTTTATATTTTTTTAAATTTATTTATCTATATTATTGGTTCAATTCTTATTTCACAATCATTACAATCCAATTGAAAATGACAATTTAATTTATTTTAATTTATTTTTCTAATATATTATTGGTTTAATTCTTATTTTGCAATCATTGCACTACAATTGAAAATGTCAAATTAATTAATTAATATACTAACACTATAAATTAACATATAACATGTGTACAATTTTCTTGAAAACAAATTTAGTTTATTATTATTAGATATTTACACAATATTACTTATCTTCTTTCTACATGGACAATAAATATATAATATTACATAATAATAAAAATGATTAATAAATAATTTTTAAGAGGTTTACAACTGGTATGTTTAAATCTTACTAATACATAGAAAACATTATAAATCTTGAATACATATTAATACTTTTGAAATCGAGATGTCCCATTTTGAAAAATCTGCTTGAACTCATTACAAAATTTCTTCATCCATAGTCATATCTAAGGACAACCGAATTGATATTTTTTTATGAGTACCCAAAGACACTCAACACCAATGAAACTCGAACCAATTGATAGAGCATGTCATTTTCAACTTCTAGTTTTTTTAAGTTGAATGCCTTGGTAGGTCAAATCTGTAATATTTATGCATACTTGGTTTTTTGAGCTTCAATTTAGTTAGCAACTCTATTGTTCAACTAAGATATGGCTACTTCATTATTAGGTAGGAGTCTCTCATTCCTCCTCAATGCATGTTGCATGTTCATTGACCCAAGTTTCTCATCTTTTCCACTGTTTGAGGATTTAATTAAACAGACATGGGGAGAGCCATGATCCTTGAAAGATGAATCACATATTTAAGCTACCTATGAACCTTGACACCACTACAACCAAGCACATTCCTAGATGAAAGTGTTTAAACAAAGACCTTGATTTCTCGCCTATGTTTACATGGATCCTATTATACCATGTATTCATGAGCCTGCTCTACCATAATGCAAGTCGTTAATGTCGGTGCATGAGGTCTCTGGTGAGTAAATACATATCACATCGACATGTAATAGTGTCACAACTTGTCTTGGATTTAAACCTTCATAACTTAACTAAGTTTTCCTCTTATTTATGACTTAAAACAAAAAGACTATGAAATATGTGACAAAGAAGTAATCCCATCTTTTGCTCTTATTGTTATAACACTTAAAAGAATAGTCGTGTTCATGTGAAAGTATTATATCAAGTCAAATCTCTTTGTTTCTCATTGATTTCTAAAATGATCTTGACTAGAAAACAATATTTAGGAATTTGAGTTAATCACATATGCCTAAGAATGGTTTTTGACTCCCCTTTAACAAATATATTCTTAGTCTTTCTTGCCTCTAGATCTCTACTTGGTTATTGGTGTCTTCTCCTAATCTCCAAGTAAAACTTGCTTCATAATTTCCCAAATACAATCCTCCACACCTCCCACTCAAAGTATATATTCAAAAATTTTAATAAATAATATTAATTTATAATAAAACCTATTAGAATTGGGATTAGAATATAAAATTATAAATATTAGCAAATTTTAATAAATAGTATTAATTACGCCCACATCATTACTTAATGCTCCCCATCAAGCAAGACATTGATTGAAAGATTAAAAAAATGCATAGTATATATATATATATATATTATTTTATGTTGACAAGTTCATATATTTTCATTTTAGCTATCTCTAAACTAAGCAGCAGGGAATCGCTACCACGTAGCATTTGTTATAAATGAATTGCTTTACATTATGAGGTAGGTTTTTACTTCCATAATCAATTACTAGTTTATACATCTTCTTACTTATAATTAATTATATTGTATGAATAGCCTAGAGAGGTGTTGTGCAATTGGCCTAGAAAGGTGTTGCCCAATTGGCAATTCGCTTGATATGAAGGATATGTTGTAAATGGAGGTGACGAGTTCAAATCACCTCAGCTTATCTATGTCCAATGCTTGCAGACAGTGTGGGTGCACCTCGGAGTATAGTAGTAGTGGGATTGGATCCTTGGACCCCAAGTCACGCGAGTACCAACCCAGTCCCCAGTTGTCAATTCCCCTATTACTATATATATATATATCCTGGTGGACTAGCTTAAGTGGTTGAGTGTTTTAAGCTGTGAACAGAAAGTATTGGGGTCAAATCCCCTGGTGGCTATACATTGATATATAAGGGCCTCACTTGGTGTCCCCATTGTATTAGCTCTATAATCAAAGCGAGGAGAGAGGCCCCTTCGAGTGGGCCCTCATGATTTCTTCCTATGGACGTAGCAACCCCTCGAAGGTTTGTGAACCTTATATATATATATATATATATAGGTCAATGAGTTGGTGGATTAATGGTGGGGAGTTGTGGGTTTCATTATTTTACCAGGGTTCAAATCCCCAGAGAGACATGGAATCGATGTGATAAGGTTAGAAGGGTAGGTGCCCATTGGAATATGATCCCTACTCGTTGAGTATCTTGTCTATTGCTAAGTCATATGTTACTTGTTGGTTGAGACTTGTAAGGTGCTTACAATTAACCTAAAAACTATAATGATAATCAATTGAATTTGAATAGATCTTTTCTAAATAATCACAACCAATTACCAATTACTTTAATTATTAAAAAAAAAAAATTAATATAATTAGATTTAATAGATATCATGTTACAATACTATTTGCAAACATAACCAACTGAACCATCAATGAATGCTTATATCAATTATGTGTTTTAAACATGCAAATTTGTGAATCTCACAAGCAAAAAAAATATTTAATGAATTAAATAATTATTTGGATGAATTATTGCTTCATTAAATATTAATAATCATTATAAATTATTATTGTTTTTATAATAAAATCAAATTCTTAATTAAATATTCTAATAATATGAATTAATAAATTACTATAATTGCTAATTCCATGTAACAGGTATATAGAAATATTTTTCATAATTTTTTTACCATTCTATACACAACTTAAAAATATAAATTAATTTTTTTTAACCAAAACGATTAATTTTTTTTTCGTTTTGTTTTTCATTTTTATTGATATAGAATTGAAAGGGCCTTCACCCATTTACATATGTTCAAAAATCAGCTTCATAGCTTCAAAAATTGCTTTTTCATATCAAGGAATAGGATTCATCAAACTAGGGTCATCATTCAAGCTTAACATTCCTACTGAAAGAAGGCATCCCTGATTGGCTTTGAAATCTGCGAGCTTATTTAAGTCTCGAAGAATATGATAAGAAGTAATTGATTCACAGTCAATTAGAATGAAGTGGAGACTTTGCATGGTTACATTCAAACTGGGATGGTTGAACTTTGAATCGAAATTTAAACCCTTTATGATGATTTCATAATCTCCAAAAATTTGAATGTTGTTGTGACCTACTTCCTTTGCAAGTTGACAAGCTTTGAGAAGAGCGTATAATTCTACTTGGTTATTTGAAAGGTCTCCCACTCCCCAACTGAAAATTGTTTCTAGCATTCCACCATGATAATATATCAAGCCCCCCGCTCCAACTTTTTCCCCATATTACCTTTTGACACTCCATCGAAAAATATTGTAACTTTGTTTTTAAAATGCCACCATTTTGAAAAATCCTTCTCTGTCATTATAATCTGCCATTATGGTTTAATAACTAGCTTACTCGCTCCACATTGAGTTTTATTCTCTTGTCTCACCCCCAACCATTTATGCTCGGCCTCTAATTTAATTTCTTCAAGTTGAGGATTTCCCATTACTTCCAAAACAAAAGCCTTTGCTTTTGATGCTACATTTTCAGGCTTCGACTTTTTACTGTTAAAGATCAAATCATTCCTTGCCAACCAAATTTTCCACCATACAAATTTGGGAATGGCTTGCCATATTTTCTTCCATGTTGGACTGATTGCAGAGCTTGGATACCTAGACTGCCAGTTTTTAAAAAGATGACATGGTCAGAATGAAGAGGAGCAAAGGAAGGCAACCCATGCATAAAATATGCCCAAACTTCCTGAGCAAAATCACACCCAACAAAGATATGAGCTGAAGACTCGGCATTTTGAAGACAGAAACAACATCTATATGGACCCAGGAAGCCATGTTTTAATCAATTTTCCCCAGTTAAAACTTTCTCATGCATTACAGTCCAAGTAAAAAAATTACTTTCGGAACGCTGGGAGAATTCTAAACCAGCTTCCAACAGGATCTGTCGATAGAGCCAGAAGAGGGCATCAATGAACTATGTGATTTATTCAACACAATGTCAGCTTCTACAGCAGACTATTCACCTATGACACCCCATCCCCACTCGTCCCTGCTAGAGCTGTGAATTGGCGCGATACCATTTAATTTCTGAATCAATAATTTATGTTGTGTATACAAATTATGCTCACATTCAGGTCGTTCTAGAAATGACCACGATTTCCAATTCCCTTTATAGTCCCAGGTTATGAAATCAGAGAGAAGATGTAGTTCTTTATCGGCTAGCCAATTCATTGAAGCAGTTGTCTGAATTCAGAGGAGCGTTCCCTAAAATTATGTCTTCCCACAAGAAATTATGTCTACCATTTCCTGGAATTCTATATAAATGCTGTGAGGAAAATTTGATAGATCTTCTACACAGATTCCAAATAATGGATCCTTTTGTGGTATTTATAATTTGAAAATTTCTTAGATTTCCTCCATGTAGATGTTTGCCAAAAGATTTGGCTCACAAGGTGCTTTTTATTGGAGAATAGTTTCCATAGCAATTTACCTCCTATTGCTAAATTAGACAATCGTGGATCTCTGATTTGCAGTCCACCTTCAATTACAGACCTTTTTACAATTTCCCACTTTACCAGATGCATACGGTTCTAATTTTTTTTCCCACCTCGCCAAAGAAAGTCTCTGAGCAACTTAGAAATCTGATCCATGATATTTTTCGGTGCCAGGAGAAGAGATGACTGATAGATAGGAAGGGCTGAGAGAATTGATTTTATCAATATGAGTTTTCCTACCTTCGTCAACCAATGCCCTCCCCACGACACAATCTTGGATTTTAACTTGGAAATGATATCCAACCAGAGAGAAGGGATATTTTTCCCCAAGATTAGTGGAAGCCCCAAATATTTCACCTTGTCCCAAGAATCATAACCTTCAAAACCCAAAATCTGAGAAATGTTTGACACTGCTGATTGTTCCACATTCCAACAATACACCGCACTCTTACGAATATTAATAAGTGCTCCTAAAATGATACAAAAATGATTCATAATGTCTTAAAAAACTCTTGCAATTTTTAAAGAAGCCCCACCCAATAGTAGTGTATCATCCGCAAAGAGTGCATGGTTAATAGGCGCCACTCGAGTTGAAGAATAAATGCCTGGAATGATCCTGGCATGTTTCCCAAGTGTTAACTTTCTACTTAAGGAATCAGCCATAATAATATATAGAAAAGGCGAAAGAGGGCAACCCTGACGAAGGCCCCTGGTAGCTTGAAAGAAATTTGTTGGTCTGCCATTAACTAATGGCGCTATCCAAGGTTTATCAATGCATTCTTTAACCAAAATTATAAAGGCAGGGAAAAATTCAAAAGACTGGAGAACTGAGTAAAGAAAGGAAAGCTTTACCCTGTCAAATGCATTTGCCATATCAAGTTTGATTAGCATGTCCTTCTTCTTCCTTCGAAAACTTGAATGCATGGCTTCCTGTACTTGAATTACATTGTCCAAAATATGTCTTCCTTTGATAAACCCACCTTGAAGAGGTGAAATCAGCTTCCCAAGCAAAGGTTTGATCCTATTAGCTAAGAGTTTAGAGAAAATTTTATAAGATGCATTACATAGAGAAATAGGTCTTAATTGATCAAAAGAAGAAGGGTTAACTTCTTTGGGAATTAAAGCCAAGAAAGTGGAATTTGTGCATCCACCAACTTTGGCTTTAAAATGAAAGGCTTTTAACATCTGAAGAAGATCTTTCCTTATAACTTTCCAGCAGACTCGATAAAAATGAAAGGAGAAACCGTCAGGGCTTGGGGCTTTATTTGGCTCCATAGCCCATATAACATCAATAATTTCTTGTTCTGTAAATGTGGTTTCATTAAATCAACATTTTCTTCCTCACTCACCAAGCAAGGGATATTGGACAGGAAATATGATGTTAAATCTGAATCTGAGGATCCATCTTCACAAAATAGATTCTGGAAATG
This sequence comes from Pseudotsuga menziesii, assembly GCA_001517045.1. Classification (NCBI taxonomy): domain Eukaryota; kingdom Viridiplantae; phylum Streptophyta; class Pinopsida; order Pinales; family Pinaceae; genus Pseudotsuga; species Pseudotsuga menziesii. The sequence goes on from LPNX010240687.1 coordinate 12,473, forward strand.
AGCTTCAGCCACTTGTTTTATTTGAGAATTTTCTGTAAAAACTTCACCAGACTGAGTAGTAATTTTCGATATGTGATTTTTGGATATTCTGTCTCTACACTGCTTATGAAAAAAAAAGTATTTATGTCTCCAGCAAGAAGCCAAGTACTCCTTGACTTCAATCTCCAATATTCCTCTTCTCTCCTGAATGCTCTAAAGGAACAAAAGTGAGCTCTCTGTTCTTTTTCTAATAAATCAGGGGTGATTTCGGATTCTTCCATTTTCATTTGAATTTCTTCTAGCTTTTTCACAGCTTCTTTTCTTTCACTTATTGGATTTTTTGAGAAATTTTTACCCAATTATTCAACTCCACTTTTGTATTTTTTAGCTTTCTCTCCCAAACATAATTCGGAGATCCTACAACAGGAATGTCCCAAGCCATAGAAACTGTGTTCATAAATCCATCTTGTTCTTTCCATAATGGACTTAACCGAAAGGGAATTGATCCCAAGTCCTCTTTATCCTCAATCAGCAGCATGATCGGCTTATGATCTGAAGATAGTTTCGCCAATATACTGGAAGTAATTATATTTTTCCCCAACAACAAAGAACTCTGCGCTAGAAAATGATCTAGCCTGGTAGAAATATTTGCTGCTCCAACACGTTTATTGGTCCACGTGAATCAACCTTTTTAAGGCTTAAAATCAATCAACTCCCACATAATGATGAGATTTTCAACTGAATTTATCATGGGATCTCTCACACTAACGCCTCCTTTTTTTCTTTTGCATCCAAAATTGTATTCAAATCTCTAGCCACGATAATATTGGAGAATGTATTAGCAGATAGGAACGCTGACAATGAATTCCAGCAGTCACGTTTTTCATGATAGTTGACTGGAACGTAGAGATTAAAAGGGAGAGAGTAGTCTTACTTATAGAGTACTGAATTTCTGTGAATATCCAATGCTACGTTACATGACAGCTAAGAAGAGAGAAAAAATTATTTGGCCACAAGGTTGTGATTACATCAACAGTGCCTCTAGCACTAACAGCCTTCCCAACATTCGTTTTCCGATTCTTTTTTCTTAAGGATAGCAGGAAGCCCTCATTGGTTTTGGTCTCCTGGAGCAGAAGTATACTTGGAGAAGCCATTCTTATTAGATCTTTAACAGCTTCCACTTTCAATGAGTTTCTGAGCCCTCTGCAATTCCAACAGATGATATTCATTATTTAACAGCAGGAGGAGGGCCTCCTTTTGAAGGTCTATACCTAGTGGTCCTAGCAATTGACATTTCAAGTGTAGGTTGGCTTCCTTTCATCTTCTGCCTTTCTACTTCTTCTTCCCTCGCTGTCTTGTGAGATTTACATCCTTTTTTTGAGGACCTCTCAATAGATTAATCATCAGATGAGCCAGAATTAGCCATTGGTTTCTTTTTTTTTGCCATTTCCGCATATGTGGGAGAGTGACCATCAGTAGGAGATCCCTAGTTTGTCTAAGATGTTGCTTTATTTTCTTCTCGATTTTGATCTTGATATTGAGGCAATTCTCCCTCTGCAAGAGAAGAAGGCAACTTCTCATCAAGAGTACTCAAAACTTTGAAGATGTTTTGCGTTGATATTTCCTTCATTGTTACTTCATTTTCTTTGGTAATGGGGTTACTACCCGTCCCTATTTCATATTTTTTTCCTTTGGAAGAGTTGCCCTACTTTGATTTTTGGACTTGTTTCCACTACTCTCCATTCTCTTTAATATTTTCTTCCTCTGCTTTCTTCTTGCATGATCTGAAAAAGTGCCCGTATCCATGGCAAGAGTCTGCACTTGAAAGGTAGCTGCTCATAATCCATCTCTTGCACATGAGTCCATCCTGCCACTGTCAACTTAATAGCTTCTGGAATTCCTACCTCTAGGTCCACTTCAACACAAATTCGAGCACAAGTGAATTGTTCTCTTCTTTCATCTTTATCAATGTACTTCCCAAGAGTGTTACCAATAGCTGCAAGAGACTCCGTACTCCAACAATTAAGAGGGAGGTGCGGAAGACTGACCCATATAGGAACAACGAAAGGAACATCTTGATTTGGATCAAAATCTAGGTTCCACTTGTTTAGATAAAGCCCTTGAGAGCCCATGAAATATGGACCATTTTGAAAATTTAAATCTCTGTCTTCAGAATTCTCAAAAAGAAAAACATAGTATCCTTTACCAATCAGATTGCTTCTATTACTTGCTGAGATTAAGGGTTTCCAGTTTCTTTGAACTCATCTTTCAATAGCTTTGGGAGATGGCCAAAGACCAGTAAATTTCACTATGAGACCCCACTCCGCAAAATTCATAGTTGTACGGCATGGTTGTTCCGCACGGAATTCCACCGAGGGAATATTGTTAAGTTTCTTAAAAAAAGTTTGTTGGTTCTAAGAGAGATTCCTTTTGCCACTTGCTGCAACCAAATTCTTGAAAGATGTGATTTCAGCTGTAGGAGAGGAGCCCCCTCCCATAGCCAAAGCAGGATCCCCTAGCGCTGAGAGTTGTAAATGCCTCCACTGAGCAGAAACTCGGTTCCTGAACAATCCAAGACCCACTGTTGCCTTCAAAACTTCTCTAACACGTGCAAACGCTACTCCAAGATCACTAGGCTCTTAACAATGCCTGTGCACTGGAACGCTCCACCTCCATGAGCCCGAGCTGGAAGAGCTAGGGCCGAAACCAAACCTGCAAAAAAAAAGATCAAACACGTTCTTGAAGCCAAAAAAATCAAAATATATATATATATATATATATAAATTAAATTAAAAAACATTTCCACATATATATATAGTGAATGTATGGAAGTTAAATATTAGGATAATTAAAGTAAAAAACTTTGTATATAATATAATTATGGAATAAAAAATAAAATTATTGTTATATTATAATTATGGAATAAAAAGTAGGTTATGAAAATGATCAACCAATTTACATTGTTTTTATGGTTATAAATTTGACATTGATAGGTTTTTTCATCTTCCAAATTTATTGATATAAAAAAATTATTAATAAAATACTGCAAAACATTTTCATGGTCATGACAGTTGTTTTTATATAATTTTCTTTATAATACTTGTTATTAGTTAATTAATTTTCTTATATTTCCAATGATGTGCATGTCTATGACTATAGACAACGGATTATAACTATGGTTCAAACACAATATAATAAATAACATAATTGCAATGATTCAATATAATTGAATAGAAAATGCAACGAGTTGTGTCATTGCATAATTAAGGATAATATGATAACTAACTAAACTACATGTTTGAGGGTCGGCGGTATTATTTATTTGAAACAATAAACAACAATTTACATTATATTTGGAATAGTTATGTGCATTCTAATCGATTATATCATAACATTTAAATATGTATTTTATATTCCTAGATGTGGGTGCATGTCCATCCACACGACACCTGGAACTCGAACCAGCACACCAGGAGCCCATTACAGCATGCAACCTATTCCCCGAAACGAGGCATCTCATCATTCAATTGACATGATCCCCGAATGGGTACCACCTGGAGATTTCGGTACAGGATAGATGCCATCTGGCCTTGACGCGTGCCCACGATCCACCTCAAGCCAAGGTGATAGACAGGTCTTAATGCTCACACTGGTGGACGATGTTGGTTTAATGCTTGCACGGGACATGGGCTCAGCTCAGTTCGATGAAGAGATAGACAAGGATCATCCAGATAGCCTGGAACTTAATGGTTTACGCCAGTTTCATGAGATTTTGCACCCTGAAACAACGGAGGTTGTACAGTGATGAAAGTAAAGATCTGCAGGCATACAGGGGCATAATGGAAGCCCCACGTGCGAAGCCTTTACCGTTCAGTCGAACAATGCTTGATATATAACCAAGACCGACTACCTTCTTCATGTTTTCTCACTCAACTTTTTCTCTAGTGATAGTGTGTCTCTGGTCACGACCCAGTAATTATTCGTTTCTGAAAGCCTCGTCTCTGTGCAATCACTCCATGACGCAGCCAAGAAGAACACCATGTAGAGTTAGCAGGCCTGGCTCAATCCGTGATGTTGAGCACCCGCGAAAATCTAAGGCGGTTAACTCTGGTTATGAAAGCACGGTTTCATCCACAGTCCATGCCCTCACTCAAGAATGGGAGTCGGCTCAGGTTGCGGAATTTCTCACCTCAGGAAACTCTAGAAGCAAAATAAATTTCTACTAGCTCATTAAGAATATGTTGGGAAATCTGGTGGAGGAATTGCTCATGAACTAGACCGTGACCAACACATCAATCATGGACGTCTGTGGCCTCCTGGATCACTTAGATAGTAAACTTGGCAACCTAGATTCCAGTCTAGCAGGGTGTAAATACTCCCTGGAGTGTTGTACATACAGGGTCAGGCATCCTCCCTCCAACTTTACCAGGGCCGAGATGGATAACATGGCTACTACCTTCCCTACTGGAGTTGCAGCAGCCCCGCACCCTAGTGTCCCATCTCAAGGGCCTCCGCCCCCATCGGTCCCGCAAAGTCTGTTCTCCAAAGGCTTAGATGCAATGAAAGTCCTCGCTTCCTCTTCAACGATGTCGGCCATGCAGGAAACTGGGGCTTCTTCAAGTCGGGCTCCGCCAATGACCAACTTTCCAGTACCGACAACTATTTGATCTCCTACAATTCAAAAGAGTATGAGCTTCCTCTGGGGAGGGGATCACCAGCAACAAGCCAGAGCCCATGTCATCCAAGCTCCATTCTTAGGTATTCTTAGGTATGGGATGAAGACTTCTTTGGGAGTTGCCCAATAGTGGAAGACAAATCCAGCCTAGACAAAGATGAAGCATTGGTTGTGTGCCCCTAGTCTGCTCTTTTATCTGCACAGGTCCTATCCTTTTTGCCTCTATATTGTCTATTTGCTCGGAAATAATTCTTGGTTCCTTTTGTAAATCCTGCTCTGTAGGCATGTTGAAGGAAAAAACTCAATTTTGGTCTGTGTTGCTGAAGCCCGACATCATTGGAGGTCTAGGTTGGTGGAAAAGCCTTCCCAGACTTCATGAGTCGGCATCTTGCCTTGTATCTCTTTTTGTACTTATTGTACCTATAATATAATTCTAACTGCAACTTTACAACAACAAAAAAATGTATTTTAGATATTGATATTGTGAATAACTGGTTTTTAATAGTTTAAAGTGACATCTTAAATTTGAAAGTAATGGTTGGAAGTTTGTTTTACATTTTCAAAAATTATAAACATTTGGTTCTGTTGTCGACAACATTTTTATAAACCGCCAGTGAGATAGGCGTGTTTTCAAAGCAGTCATATTGAAAGAAGTATGCAATTTGTAATGTTCTAGGGTTTTTTACTATAGAAATTGCAAGGTCAGGAGTAGGCCCATAGATTATCACAGTTGTCGTAGTGCAACTACAATAATAACTTATCACAGTTGTCGTAGTGCAACTACAATAATAGCTTATCACCAGGGCTTATCATATGTCATAGTTGTATTCTAAGGATGTTATCAGTTAAGTAATAAGGATTCCATAAAAAGTGAAGGTTTAGATGGGTAGTGATATCCATCTCTTAAGAGACCAGATTACATACCAAATCCTTTGATTTTTGGCACTTAAGGTAGGATATTAGGCCTTTATCTTGGTGGGAAATCATGCTTTTTTTCTCAAGTAGGAAAGCTTAACAGGTCAACCGAAAAGAGGCAAGGACAAGTAGGCAAGCTTGTCTACTTAGGTAGGTTGTTTACCTTTATAGGTCATGAAGTAAGCTTTACATCAACTCACACTTTGGGAACTAATTGTCCTTTATAGGTCATGAAGTAAGCTTTACATCAACTCACACTTTGGGAACTAATTGTCCTTAGAGGGAGGAGGTGTATATGGAAAACACAATCTACATCCTCATGACCACAAGCATGGAACTGTATTTTCCAACCATTGAGTTTTCCATCAAGGGTGATTCCATTGAGTTTTCAAGCCAATGGTTTTCTTGGAACCACAAGTGCTATATTTTTCATTCATGCCAATTCAGAAGGATTTCCACTTTAATGTAATCTATACTGTACTCTTTGGTGGACAAGGAAACTTTCAATCTCACCAGGTATTCCACTTCATAAAATTCATAATTTAACACTACTATAGGAAAATCATTTGCACATCATATGCAAAACTCTTGTCAAGCAAAGGTCGTGAAAATTAAACTTAGCGAACCCAAAATAAATAGATGACAAAAAACAAATATTATATTTATAAGGTTAATTCCGTTACAAATAGATAGGTGTATTATACTGCGTGTAAGACATGATACATCTCTACTAATAGAATTCCCCCTCGGGATTTGTCTTAATGCTTATCCTTTCTCTTAATATTCGTGGCCTTGGAGGTAGGCCCAAAACACTCAGTCTCCGTGCTCTCTTTAACTCCTTGAAACCTGACTTTATCTTACTTCAGGAAACTATGTGCAGCGATGTTCCGGCTCTATTGGCTTTCTCTAAGTTACTCCCCACCTGGGAATTTTGTGCTGTCAGTGCCCGGGGTTTATCAGGTGGCCTTCTCTCTGCTTGGAATCCGTTAAAGGTGAAGTGTAAGGCTTTTCACACCTGTGCTAGTATCTTACTCCAAGCCACTATCCGCGGTCTTTCCTCCCCTTTCCATTTACTGAACGTTTATGGCCCCTATAAGGATAGGATTTTTTTCTGGGATAGGGTTCGGCGTGGTGGTCTTTTAAACCTCCCACATCTCGTGCTGGCGGGAGACCTTAATCTCACTCTCCATCCTTCAGAGATTTGGGGATGTAAGGCCTCTTTGGATCATCTATCTAATCACTTTATAGCCCTTTTCGATGCTGCTGGCCTTGTGGATATAGCTCCTCCTACGATTGGCCCTACATGGTGCAATGGTCGTTCGAGTGAGGATGGCATCTGCAAGCGCCTTGACCATTTCTTTATCTCCAAAGAACTGTTTCCCTTATTAGGGACCTACAGAACCTGGATTAAATGCTCCAACATTTCAGACCATTTTCCTATCCTCTTTGAGTGGAACTCTACTAAAGGTCCCTATAATTACCCCTTTAAGTTTAACCGTTCTTGGTTGGAGAACCCTGAATTCACTGATTGGTTTCTTAGATAGTGGTCACTCTTCTCTGAGGCTGATAATTTTACTGGTATTGAGGATCTTTTTCGGACTTTACGGACTCTGAAGCATGATTCTAAGATCTGGTTTAAGTCTAAATCTGCTAGTTTAAAGTTGGACTCTTTCAATCTGGAACGGGCCATTGAATATATTCTTGCTAATGGTCTACTTTCTAAGGATCAAAAGGCTCATCTATCTCTCCTTAGTGCTGAAAGACAGAAGATATTAGACCACTTATTGCTCACTTGGCAACTTAAGAGTAGAACTAAGTGGGCCTTACAGGGTGACTCTTACACTAAATTTTTTCATACGGTGGCTTCAGGCAGGAGGACACAAAATATGATTTGGTCCCTGGAAGATGAGGATGGTAATATTATTGATGAAGAGGGCCCTTTAAAGGATATTGGAAAATCTTTCTTTAAGAACATTTTTTCGGATGAAGGGCTTACTTGTCTTGACCACCAACTCAAAGTGATCTCTCTCTATCCTAGGATGATTCCCCTTGATCACTCGTTGTGCCTTACCTCTCAAGTCACACTGAAAGAGATTGAACTCTCTCTTAAGTCCTTCAAAAAAGACCGTAGCCCGGGACCAGATGGGTGGCCGGTGGAATTTTACTTACACTTTTTTGATCTTTTAGGCCCCATCCTATGTCAGTTGGTGGATTCGACTAGGATCATTGGTCATATTCCCTCTTCCCTAAACTCTACCTTCCTTGCTCTGATTCCAAAAAAGGATAAGCCTCGTACCTTTGCCGACTTCAGACCCATTTATTTGTGTAATCTTCTCTACAAGCTCATTGCAAAAGTCATTGCTGGTAGGCTCAAGCCTTTTCTTGATCAGGGTATCTCTCAAGAGCAATTTGGATTCCTTAAAGATCGTCAAATTTCTGAGCCCATTGGCATTGTCCAGGAAGTACTCCACTCTGTAAAAACCAAGAATATCTGTGCATTTGTTCTTAAACTGGATCTCACAAAGGATTTCGATCGTGTTGATTGGACCTTTGTCAGATTTATCTTAATTCAAATTGGTGTTCCCCTTCTCACTGTCAATTGGATAATGGGCTGTATATCTACTGCAAACTGTGCGGTCTTGGTTAATGGGACTCCTTCAAACTTCTTCACTACTTCTCGTGGTATTCGGCAAGGCTGTCCTTTGTCCCCTCCTATCTTTATTTTGGTCATTGAGGGTCTCAGCCTGCTCATTAAGGATGCTAGATCTAATGGCCTCATCTGGGGCATTAAAATCTCGCCCTCTCTGACTCTTTCCCATCTCCTCTTTGTAGATGATGTTATTCTCCTAAGCTCTGGGACTTTTCAGGACTGGCTGGCATTTGAGGTTCTCCTTGATTCCTTCTGTAAAGCCTCAGGTATGAAGATCAATATTGATAAATCATGCTTCCTCTACCACAATTTCAATGGTGACAGCCTTCATGCTTTTAGGGATGCTCTGCCTTATCAAATGCATCCGATTCAGTCTGGATTAACTTACCTGGGCTATTTTTTGAAGCCGCTGAGTTACAAAGTTACCGATTGGTTTTGGCTACTTCAAAGATTTGATAAGAAAATAAATCACTGGACTTATATAAATCTGTCTCTAGGTGGGAGATTGGTCCTTGTCAATGCTGTTCTGACAAGTATACCGGTCTACTGGATGGGTTTGGATCCTCTCCCTGTATCTATTCTTCAGAAACTCAGAAGTATTATGTTCAATTTTCTGTGGGGATCATCTGATATTACATTCAAGTTCCATTTGGAAAATTGGAATGATCTCTCTTGGCCCAAAGAATTGGGGGGATGGGGTATTAAAAACCTCTCGTGGTTCAATCAAGCTCTGCGTCTTAACATGTTTTGGAGAGCCATTCATTCTAAAGGCTTATGGTTCCAGGTCCTCCAATCTAAATATATGAAATGTTTGTCGGTTGCTGATTGGCTCAGGAATAAATCCTTTAGCTCTTGCAATGTCTCTCTTATTTGGAGAGGATTTCTGCAGGTTATTCCATGGATGGGTATGCATATGGCGTGGCAGGTTGGTAATGGTGAAAGTATTTTATTAGGGATTGATCCAATAGTGGGCTCGCACTCTTCTTTTTCTCTTCCGGAAGAATTGAGACTGTATTTGGAAGATTTAAATATCTGCAATTTATCTCAGGCCCATAACTCTTTGATTAATGCAAAGCAATACTAGTTCTCTGCTGAGGATTTGGATCTCGATGGCTCCTTTGTATCTTCCTGGAATGATTATACCTGTGGTATTTATGGAGCTGGCATTCGTCTTTCGAGCAGACCTGATAAATTGTCTTGGATTTATAAGAAAAACAGGGATACTATAACTGCCAAGGATGCATATGATTGTATTGCTCGTTCATCCTCTTGCTCGTCCTCTGCGATTGATGGTATTTATTTATGGATGAAATCCCTCCCTCAAAAAATCTCCTGTTTCATATGGCTTACCCTTCACAACAAAATCCTCACTTGGGAGAACCTTCAAAAAACGGGTTTATCAGGTCCCGGTATCTGTCCACTTTGCTGTAATAATGAGGAAACGGTGGAGCACCTTTTCTCTTATTGCTTGGTATGGAAATCAGCAGCTGAATATATCAGGGAGCATTACAATCTTTCTGTTTGTTTTTCTGGACAATCTATAGCTGTTATTATCAAAGATTGGCATGAAAAGATTCCTAGAAGCTCTCCTCTTTTCCTGATACTCTTCAATATGATGTGGATTATATGGAAGGCTCGTAATTTGGCGGTATTTGAAGGTAAAAAATGAAATATTTATGGCATCATCCAACAAATATTTTTGACTGTCCAAGCTCCCCAACTTGGGACTGTCACTAAAAAAAAGCGGAGTAGACATATTGGGAATCCTCCAGATAAGTTTTTTCCCTGTGGTTTCTTTGATGGTGCATCTAAAAATATGAATGCTGGTGTTGGTTTCTGCATCTTTCTCAATGACACCCACTTTTTGGAGTTTTCGCTGGGGGTCGGACATGGCACTAATACCAAAGCGGAGCTGCTCAGTCTATGGGCACTCTTGTGCACTTCCCATATGATGGGGACCCCCCTAGTCCAGGTGTACGGTGATTCCCAAGTAATCATCAACTGGGCTAAGGGATTGGCTGCTCTCTCCCCACCTGGACTTGTTCATTGGTGTTGGGAGACTAAAAAGCTAGCTAATAGCTTCCAGGATCTGTCTTTCACTCACATCTATCGAGAGCACAACAAGACAGCTGACCGCCTTTCTAAAAAGGCACTCTCTTTGTCTCAAGGGAAAAGGATGTTTGATGGAATATATTGAAAATATTCTGGTCTCTCAAGATTATTTTTCAGCTCTTTTGAGCTTGTTCAGAGGTGTTACCTCTTATTGTGATGTTATTGATTCTATGATGTTTTCAGAGTTTGCTGAAGGGCTTCTTTCCCTTCCTTGCATAGGTATTTATATGCTGGGCAGAGTGCTCTCTTTAGAACGTTGTTCAGAGTTTCATTGGCTCTCGATTGATGTGATTGAGAGGGCAGTCTCTATTTTATGATGAGACAGTTTTCTGATGGGTTATTCTGGTTATGATGTGCCTTTCCCCCTGGCTGGGAACTCCGGTGGGCAGCTTGTCCATGTGCATCGATATTATGAACAATGTACTAATGCCCTTTGATTTCTTATGGAATAACAAGGACAGATTTTTTCTTCTTGAAAAAAAAAAGAAAACATCAAAAATTAGATAGAGAATATTTGAGGCACAACACTGATAATTTGAGTTGTTTACGACTTGGTTCATAACAGAAGGATTCTCTAGGTGGCCTTGAGCAATATCTACATGCACCAAGAAAAGCATCCATATACAATAACATATGCTTCAACTCGATTGCATTTTTTTAATAACTTATTTTTTGTAAACACATTTATAATTCATTATCAATATAATTAATGAAAGAATAGCATAATACATATCAATATAAGGATGAATGAATTACACTTTCCCCATTTCTAAGCTTCATTGCTGGCAAAAACGAACATGGACCACCATTTGAATGGGAAGTCATTCATTCTAAGTTGCATGAAAACATGTATCAATTGAGAGCTTCTGACAACTCATTAATCCATAAAATTTTCTCCTTTCCACCTAAGATATTCCTAAATGAGTTTGTTACATGAAAATCAACCATTATAAGTTAAATCTTTTAGTTAGCATTATTTATCATCGGACATGGGTATAGTTCTAGCATGGGCTAGAAAAATGGCAACGGTTTAAACCATAATCATAGTGGTGGTAATTTGGTTTTTGAGAAGGAACAATTGATGGTTTATGAGAGATATCAAGAAGAACCCAAACCAGTAAATCAATCTAAAAACATTTCTCAATTTGGTGCAACCTAGTAATTGACAATAGCATTATGATCATAAAGATATCATAGCATGCATTGTAATAATATAGTAGCATGTGGTGTTATATCATTTTACATGTGATTTTGTGTTAGTCAAAGTGTGTGCATGTATCCACACTACATGAGTTGAGGGCCCTTCACACGTTACGAGTTGATTAAGGCCTCCATGAGGTATAGATTGCAAGGACTCATCGACTATAATGACCTCTACAAACCTCTAGATAGTGTCATAAGGGTTTCCCAAATAAAATTATTTATAAAAAAAAAATCAGTTTTAAACCTCGAAAAATATGAGAAAAATTACAAACACTGCAAGAGTAATTATGTCGTGTCAAGAAATATCGACAAATAACAAATTAGCATTATGAAAAAAAATCATAAAATAAAATTTGTTATATCTCTAATTACTAGTTTTTCGTGTTAAAACCCTAATTTTTTAGAAGGCTGAGGTCCATGGATTTTCCATCAGGCCTTGGTCCAAAGGGATTTGTTTAGTCTAACTCAAGGACTTTTCATACCTCGGCTACGTCTACGCAACCGTCATGTTTCGTCTCTTCTTAGCCAATGAAGTTTGTAAAGTTGGCCTCTATTCTTGTGGTCAAAATCTCTTCTTTAGCTGCTAAAGAGCCCTAGCCCTTACATAATGTGGTTTGGTTGGACAATTTACTGGAGTATGGTCATCCATTAGGGCAATAAAAAATTGGTTGATTAAAAAATGGAGACCCCTTCTAGTAGGAGATACACAACACAATGAGTAGGGACACTATGTACTCCTCTTCAAGAAAAAATAAGATTGATATCTCATCTTTGGAAGTGGACCTTATTTTATGGGGCCAACAGCTTTGTACCTTAATAAGTATATCTTATCCTTTGACCTGAAGAAAGATGTTCCTTTTGTTGTTCCAGTTTGGGTGAAGATCCCTGACTTGTTGATTCATTATTGGATTGATGAATATTTGGCAGCCATTGGGAACTCTTTGGGCCAATACAATGATAAATTATAGCCAAAATCCCCCATGTTTTCATATTCCCACATTTGTATTGAAGTAGACTTGTAAAATGGTTTACCATAAGAAATAAATATTTCCATGGATCATGGTTGGTCTCACTTGCAAAAATTAGATTACGTGCAATTCCCCTTTAAATGCAAATTCTATCACAAATATGGGCATGTTGCCCATAATTTCCCTAAATCCCCTATATCTCTTGGCAATAATGAACAATAGGAAGGATGACAAATGTTAAAAAGGGGGAGGGATTCAAATGCACTTGTGTTCTCCTCTACACCAGCTATGAACTTTTAATGCACCTACGATGTCCTCTACTCCAACTATAAACTTTTGGTGCTCCCTCCCTTAATAAATTATATATCCTATCTCAAATGGGTGAGCGAGAGAATGTGGAAGAGATTCATAAGGATAAGAATACAGACTCAACCCATGAAAGGAATCTTCTCTTATAATAGCTAGTAATAGAAAATATGGGAGATGAAGACTATATCTCCCTCCTTACTTCTAAACTAATTCAAGATATTTAAGGAGCAAAGGTCAGAAATATGGCCACCCTAAGTGGCATACTGACTAGAAGCAAAGCAAGGAAAACCCTTTGGGGAAACTACAAAGGGAATGGATGAGTACAAGCCCATCCAAAATAAGTCAACAAGAAAATCATCCAAGGAGCGACGAGAGGAAATGGTAGCCAAGGAAAAATCACTTGGAAAATAGGAAACATTTGAAAAATCTCTTAAGGTGGAAATTCTCTCTAGTCCCTCTAAAGACCAACAACAAGAAGGAAAAGAAGAAGAAAATCATGCCAAGCAGAAAACAATGAAGTTGGTCTCCTAGGATATGAGAGGAAACAAAAAATAGAATCTATAAAGGAGTTATTTTTAAGAGAAAACCCCTCTTTTCTTCTCATGTAAGTGACCAAGATGAAATCTAAGAAGATATAGGATTGTTAACAAAGGTTTACGGAAAAAAATGAGGGATGTGCAATGAGTTCTAGAGGGGTATTTGGAGGGATTACTATTCGTTGGGGCTTGAAGAAGTTAAGTAAAATTGAACAACTGGAAAATCAACATTGGTTGACGACAAAACTAGAAGATCTAGATAGTTTGGGCAGGTTTAGATTATGTGATGTGTATGGACATGTCTAATATGGGAGTAAGGTAAATAATGAGTTATCCCAAAATATATTAGTAGTCATGGACTTCAACACTATCATCTCCCACAAGAAAAGGAGAGGAAAATCTTCAAAAATAAGATGGAATGCTTATTGGTTGATTAGGACCTAGTGGATATCCCTCCAGAAAAAGGAACTTACACCTAGTTGAATCATAGGATTGACCGAGGCATATTGCAACCCAAATCAACATATTTCTTATTCATAAATCCTTTGTTTAAAAGGGATTCATCATTGAGAAAAAAATAATTCCCTTAGAAACCTCAAATCATAAGCTTGAGCTTTCCTTTGAAGATCTAGAAGATTTAGGACCCACCCCCTTTTGTTTCAATTTTGTATGGTTAAAAGAAGAAGAATCAATGCAAGTAATCTAAAGCACGTGGATTATCTATGTTAGGGGTTCCCCAACTTTTATTTGGGAATCAAAGCTCAAACATGTTGAATGGTCTTTGAAAAATTGGGCCAAGGAAAAGTATCAACCTTCTCACAAAAAGCAAGGAAAAATTCAAATAGAATTGGAAAAGATGCAGAATAAAATGAAAGGGGTGGAGATAATAGAGGAATTATTACAAAGTGAAAAGGATTTAAATCTAAAAATTACAGTAGCAAGCAAGTAGGAGGATGAAATTTGGCACCTCAAATCAAGGAGTTTATGGCTTAAGGTGGGAGATAGAAGCACAACTTTCTTTCACAATCTAAGGTGCAATATAGAAACACATCTTTATTTCACAACCAAGCAAAAGAAAGAATGAAAAAAAAAATGTGATTAAAGAAATAAATTATTTGGAGGGGAAGAAGGTAAATGAGTATGCAACTATTAAAAAGGAATTGCACTCTCATTTTAAGGAATTATACATAGAGATCGGAAGTTTAAATGCATCAAAAAAAAATATATGTTAGCCAACATCCCAAGAGTAATAAACACACAATATAATTAGTACCTAGAAGAACCAATATTAAAGGAGGATGTCTCGAAAGTGATCTAGAATTTAAATTCAGATAAAGCTCCTAGCCTCGATGGATTCACAATTAGTTTCTATAGACAAAGCTAACATATAATCCAATCTGATTTGTGTAAAATGTTGATTTAGACTAGAGAAAAGATAGCATTGGGGGTGCAATCAATAAATCCTTTATATTATTAATTCGTAAGGATTCCAAGCCTTCCTCTTTGGATCAATTCAAACCAATATCGTTGTGAAATATGGCTTATAAGATATTGACTAAAATTCTATCTACCAGAGTCAAGAAAGTCTTCCAAAGATCATCTTGGACAGCATCATTTTAATACAAGAGGCCATCCACTGTAGCTTAAACCAAAGAGATCAAGGTATGTTCATCAAGTTGGATCTAGCTAATGAATTTGATAAAGTAAGGCATAGGTTTATATATGCAGTATTAGATAGGTTTAATTTCTCTTGTTCTTTTATCAAATGGATCAATGCATGTATTGGAAGGATATGGATAGGTCCCTTGGTCAATGGCAGACCGACCTCTTTTGTCCAAGCATCTCAAGGGATTCATCAAGGATTCCCTCTCTCCCATTTTCTATACATTATAATGGATGAATACATGAGTAGAAAACTTGACAAGGAAAGGGAGGAGGGGAATTTAGTAGGTATTCTTATGACCATAGGTGTAACAACCCCATCCATCATTCCGACCATAGGAGGAGGTATTTACGAATTTCAAGCTTCTAAATTTCACCCCATGGGCCATTATTCAAAATCATAAATAAGAAATGCATGTGAAAATACATGAATGTAAAACCCAACATAAATAAAACTCTATCCACATACACACCATGCATAAACAAACATATTTATCTTAGGAAGAAAATAAAATCATTCCACACTCACCGACAAAGAGAATAATTGTCTTTTAATAGAAAAAAATCCAAGCAATTGGTTGTGTAAGAGTGATTCTCCACTCAATTGTAGGTTTCAAATGAAAATACCACTCCTAATTCAAGCTATGAGACCACCAGGGTGAAGGAAACTCCTATAGGATTCTCTCTCTCATCCCAAAACCCATTTTCTCTCATTATTAACAAAATTCCTCATTGCTTAGCAATTGCAAGCTATATCTCACTCAGCCATCCCAACCATGGAAATCTCTTCTACTGCCCCACACAACACAAGGAAGGCATTTCCCTTCACTGCTCCAAATCCAACATTCAAGAGTAGAAAATACACAATGGGTAAAGGTTCATATATTTCCCAACCTCTATGCTCACCTACAACAATCATATTTTCCTCTAATGTCTATAATTTCTCATCAGAATTTGAATTTCTGGTTATTTTCACAACTTGGTAATTGGTAATGGAGAGAACAACACAAGAACTCTACATAGTGTAAAAATATGCATGGATAATGAGTGGTAGAATCCAAAGGAGATGAGAGGACAGTGAAAATACAACTAAAATAACATCTAGCCAATTAAGAATGGACTCTTACAACTATCGTGGAAGTATATTCACCCCATGCTTCCATAAGTACATGAGGAGACTTTTCCCATCAACCTCACTTATACATTAATGATTGGATTCAATAAGTCAAAAGGAAGTAATTGTATCATTTAAGGCACATGAAAACAAAAGGTTGAGTTCTAGGGTTAACGCTTGGAAATAGAGGATTTAATCTCCCATAGGCCCCTTTTCCTCTTCCCATTTAGTGGAATCATAGCCCCTCTAGTGCTCTTTACACAGCCACCTTGGACCATTGTATTAATTACCAGCATAATATTTACATAGCTTTTCGAAATATCATGACAAGCCAACCTCATGGTCCTTATAGAAATATTTACATTATACATGCCTAGCCATTCACTAGTTGGGCCTTGGCCTTGAGCTCTACATTAGGAATCCATGCTAGCTTCTTTACATTATTTGCATAATTTTAATTGAATGCAATCCAAGTGTCAAAATTGGGGGTATTACAAGAGGACTTAAGGTTGTTAATCACACCCAATTCACATATGATATCATATTCATTAGAGGGACCTCCTTGATTAATGCACAACGATTCAAAGCAATTTTAGACTCTTTCATTGAAGCCTCAAGAGGTATGGGGAATTCTAGTAAATGCATAATATATAGTTGAAATAATTATCCAAGACTGTTGCATCATATATCCCTCATATTTGGGTTTGTTGGAGAATATAAGTGGTCCTCTTTCAAATATTTAGGTATGCCAATTACATTTAAGGGAATAAGATCAGCCAACTAGACGTCTATCTATCAAAATATCAAACTGAAAATTTAATCCTAGGGAGCTCGTTTATTGAACCCATCCAACAAGATTACCCTTCACTGACTTATCCTCTCTTCTCTTCCAATCTTTTAATGCTTTTCACTTTTAGATATAGCTAATGTATGCTCAAAATTATCAATGAAATTCACATATTTCCATGGCAAGGGGGGGATCCCATAGGAGGAAATTTCAACTGGTCAATTGGGAAACAATGAGAGCTCATATTCCTCATGGAGGCATTGGCATTAGAGATCATTAAATAATGATTATAGCTATAGGAACCAAACTCCTTTGGAGGCTTGTTTCAGGTTAAGTGGAATGGTGGAAATAATTTATTACAAAAAAATACATCAAATGATCAAGGCTACAATGTTTAGACTTCTGCAAATGGGAAGGAAATGGATCAAGTATATGGTGTTCATACAAAATAGCTAGTAAATTGATTCAAGACGATTTGTATTGGATCCCAAGAAATGGGGAAAAATAAACCTTTGAGAAGACAAAATTCTTGGGATACCCCCCTTGCTAGTAAATTTTGGCTGAGGGATATCAAAATTTGGCTCATTGGAGAAGGTATTGAAATGTGACATGACATTTTAGGAATGGGATCACGATGGCATATTGAGTAATTGGAAACGTATTAATGTTCCATATGACATGAAGTACTCTTTTGATTATATTCTCTAGTAGGTAGCTCTGATTACTTTTTTTGCTAGAGACAACAGATGCTAGGGTGCAGTAGGAAAATATACTATCAGAGAAGGGTATGACAAGCTTATTTGATCTTTGCCTCTCCCCCAATATTCAATATTTTGGCATAGAATATGACATGCATATGGATTACCCAAAATCAATGCCTTTTGTTGGGTCCTAATATATGAGTGTATTATCATTGCAAAGAACTTAAGGAAAAGGCATATAGAAGGGCCATCAAGGTGTATAATATGCAAAAAATCAGAGGAGACGACCATGCACTTATTTATGGAATGTGATTATGCAAATGTGTTTTGGGAAGAAGCTCTCAATAATATAGAAGATGGAACAATTTTACCCTCTCAATGGAGCAACCTTTTTCTCAACTAAAAATATCATTATCCAGAAAATACGCTACAAAAACCTACTTTCAGTATACCACGAATGGATTTTCCCAGATATGTATGTTGGAATATTTGGATTATGAGAAATAAAGTATTATTCAACTCTGAGTATATTCCTCCTACAAGAAGTGATATCAGAGATAAGGCTCTTCTCTTTGAAGCTCTGAACTCATGTGGAATTTTTGGGTTGAATAAGGAACCCCTCACAATCCAAGAAAGATATTGGGCTAGTGATCTTCTTATAGGGAGTTCCCCCTAGTCCAAAAGTTATATGCCTAATTCTGCCAAAGCATTCTTTTGAATATTAAAACTCAACAAAGCATACTTCCAAGATTGGATAAGATCCCAAAGATGTTACAAATTCTTCGTTGATGGAGAATCAAAAGGAAATCCTAGGGTGATAGGTGTGAGTGGGAGGGGTCCTTTTGGCTAACCTTCTCTTGGGTAATGGGATAAAAAACTGATAACCATGCATAGTTATATGCTCTATATATGGGGTTGGTCGAAATTATTAAATTCCTCAATATCCAAAAAATCTTAAATCTTGGAGATTATCTTCTCAACATCAATCAAGTAAGGAAGAAAATTGTTAATGAAGGATCAACCTTGAGTAGGACTCAATAAAGAACCATATGAAACATCACACAATTAAAGGAAGTCAAAATATTAGATGTTACAAGGAAAAATAATTCCATGCCAGACAAGATAGCTAACAAAGAAATAGGTCTAGAAAGGGGGTTGTTTGTTAAAAATGGGGGCCAACTAGATTGTAGTTGGCTCCCGTAGTTTCAATTTTTTCTCATAAAGAACTATATGAAAGGTCTCATAAATTACTTGACCATAGAAATCAAACTGACGACGTGCATTACACTTTCCACGCTTGCCCCCAACTAGGATTGAGCCTCCTCTTTATAGAAAGTGAGGGATACGTAACACTCCCTAATGTTATTGGCTTCTTCCTTGTTATCATTTCTCCATTGAACATTTCCTTTATGGCATTTGACTTATTGTTTTCTTCTACAGGGGGGATATCTCTAGTAAGAGATATCATTGGGATGGACAAATATTGGAAGTTGAGAAATTCTATCTTGGGAGGGAGTGACCTTACAGTGCGTTGCATAATTCTTGGGTAGCATGGGGAGGTAAGAACATGTCCCATGTTTTTTCTCCTTTGACTTGTCAACATGATGGAATACATGGGTGGAATAATTTCATTTATAGCAATGGTCGAGATGTAATTCTTCAGATGGATTCTTTGTTTGTGATTTCAATACTGTGCTTGAGGGTGAATTGCTTTGTGGGGTGGAGAATTTCAGTATTCAAAACTTAGTGTGAGTGTGCATATGGCCAGCCCCTCAAATTGGGGTGCTAGTGGATGGGACAACCTTGATGACAAAAGGAAATTGAAGATAATAGTGCACAAACTTAACTAAACAATAGGATGCCAAGCAAGAAGAATTGGAAAGCAGAGTTAGAGAACAATGAGAGAAAACCAACAAGCTGACAATAGGATGCCAAGCAAGAAGAATTGGAAAGCAGAGTTAGAGAACAATGAGAGAAAATCAACAAGCTGATCATTAACTCAGAGATGCATTTTAACACCCTTTTGGGGTTAACCTAAGGCACACAATCACATAATGTACACTCTATTGGTTCAAATAGGATTGAAGAGGACGTTGTGAAACAAACAACCATGGAAACTATGGAAATTCCAAGTACTCAAGGATCAGTTAAGAAGGAACAATAGAGGGATGAAGAGCATAGCAAACATGTGTTTTTCTTAAGTCATCTAGTCTTATATCTCCATATTGTACACTTGTATTATTTCGTTAAGATAGTTTGTAAAGCTTTATCTTTACAAGTTTTTTATAAACAATATAAACACAATAATAAGATTGTACAATGAAAACAAATTTTGTGATACTTCAATTTAAAATCTTTATAACAAATTTATATATTATATTTTTTGGTTGTTTCCTCAACCCATTTTATATAAAATGATAGCTATTCTAATTAAAACAAAAATAGAAAATAAGAGGAATACAAAATTACAACAAACTGTAAAAATTATACCCATTCTAATTAAAATAAAAATAAAAAATAGAAAATAAGATGAATAATAAAATATAACAATCTTTCAATAAATTAAAATTTTGATAAATTAATATAAACATAATAGAATGACGTATAAAAATAGAAAATAAGATGAATAATAAAATATAACAAACTTTCAATAAAATGTAAAAATTTGATAAATTAATATAAACATAATAGAATGACGTACACGAATACTAATGGCCGAATATTTAAACTTTTTAAAAAGAGAGGAATAGTATAAACTTAATTATAAAAAGAATCCAATTTGAAATGTGACAATTTTCATGTTTGGGGACATGTTAATATTTAAACTTTTTATAAAGAAAGAAATAATATAAATACACATAAGAAACTTTTTATGATGATTTTGATGTTTGTTGAAATGTCATTATTGTAGAAATACGCATATCAAAGATTTTAAAAAATCTCATCTTTATTTTTGGACGAGACAAAAAAATATTGTTGTTTGATATATATGAAATTTGAATTAAAGAAAACTTTATAAACGTAATTGCATAGGTAATATAAATTGTATCATAATGGTTCTAACCCTTCTAAGTTCTAAACTATGTATAAATCAAATTCTATAAATTATGCAAAAACTTTATAAAATACAAAAAAAATTATTATTTAAACCTTTAATTACTAAACTAATTTTGAAAATCAAATTATGCAAAATTTTTATAAAATATAAGAAATATTATTATGTAAACTCACAAACTAATAGGCCTAAGCGAATCATATATATCCTTGTTGGGGACATAATAACATAATAATAGCATGTTTTTTATTTTATTTTTCCATTGTATATGCATGGTACTTACATAATACTAGTGTATAATGATAGCTTGTTTTTTATTTTATTTTTCCATTGTATATGCATGGTATTTACATAATTGAAATAGTACTTGCATAGTAATTACACAAAAATACATGTCTGAAAAAATGTTTTATGTGTTCACAACCAAATTTATAGAAGACGATTTCATAGCATTTTTCTGAAATTGAAGATAAAAAAAGATAGATTAACGAAGGCTTAAACAACAAAAGTATATAGAAATTATCCTCCACCATAAGCTCAGAAAGATTTTGTTGCTATCTGATCCAAGTCGAGCCCAGGTGCACGCTAGGGACAACATTCGACTGAATGAGTCGAGTTCTATTATGGCGGAAGCATATAAGAAGAACTAGCAAAGCAGGAAATACACTAGGTCGACAAGAAGTATACGCACATAATATATGTAAGAATTCGAACCAATTTATTACTTCTGGTCCATAAAAGATGGAGGAATCATAATTCTATTGATCAAAAAGATGTATATTACATTAGTGTCCATGCTTATATAGGATGCTAAGACGCTTGGGTGACTACCTGCTACATTCAGTTACAAAAGATGCTATAACAGTTCAGAAGTTCAACCATCGTAGAGCATGTTGGTATGATGTATGCCGAGGCGGACCTGTCGATGTTAACCTGTCAAAGCGAACATGTCGAGGCAGACCAGTCAAAGGCGAACCTGTCGAGCGAACATGTCGAGGCGGACCTGTCGACTGCTGGTTGGATCATTCATCCTTCCTTAAGAAACAATGGTCTCCATTGTGTATTCGTTCAGTAAACTTGTTGGAGACTTCATTAGCAGAGTACCATTTTCCTTGTGCGAGAAGTTGTCTAGCTTTAGCCACTTGAAACAAGGGAATGGAGTTCATCCTTGTGTGGTGTATGCGTCGTCCCACAATGGTGCCGCAAAGAAGAGGTTCATGAATATCTGGATGGATGTCTTCGGGTTATGTTGTATGCAAGTCGTTATGTTCTAACAATGGTGCATGGTATGGTCAAGGTAGATCTACATTGAAAACTGGATGTAGGCCAAGGCATGCAAGAATGTCGAGCTGAAAAGTGTTTTCTCCAATCTGTTTAAGGATAATGCATGGACCATATCGCAAAGGATCATCTTTTTGTATGGACCAGTGAAGCGCTCCTTCTTTAGATGTAACCAGACCTGATCCCCAATTTGGAATGAATGAGGAATACGATGCTTGTCGTGTCAAGCCTTAGCTTTTGCATTAGCTCGTTGCAAAATTTTCCGTGCTTGCTTTTGGATGTTGTAGATTTGATCTCTGAACTTCAATGCTTTCTCCACTTCTCATCCTTCGAAGTCGGTATCATTCGACTGTGTCGAGGAACTGATTAAGTCGATAGGCACTGAGGGTTGAAATCCATAAAAGATCTCAAATGGACTCCTCCCCGTAGAGCTGTGTTGAGCACGATTGTAGCTATGATGTATGTATGGAAGGTTGTCATCCCATGTTCAATGATGCTTGTGGTTGTACATTTGAAGGAATTGTACGATTAAGCAATTTACAACTTCCGTCTATCTGTTTGTCTACAGATGGAAGGTTGTCGACAAAGAAAGTCTTGTATCAAGCTATTGCCAGAGACTTTGCCAAAAGGTACTGAAAAATATAGCATCTCTGTCAGAAATAATGGTCGTTGCGAGGCCATAATGTTTCCACACATGTCCAAACAAGAGCTGATCAGTCTATTGTGTTGCCGTAGTCTTCTTGCATAGTATGAGTATAGCCATCTTGGAAAATCTATCGACTACTACTAATATCGCGTCATGTTGATGTTTGGTAGTAGGATATCCTGTCAAGTAGTCCATAGAAATAGATTCCCATAGTCGACTAAAAACTAGAAGGGGTGTGTACAGTCCTTGTCGTCGATTCAACGGTTTAGGAATGGCACAAACCACGCACGATCGAATGTACTTGTTGATGTCAGATTTAAATGAAGACCAGTCGAAATAATTTTGGAGGATAACAAGTGTTTTTGCGACTCTAAAATATCATGCAATCTTGCTGTAGTGCACATCCCAAATGAGCTTCTGTCGGTGTTCACTGGTCGGTACCCAGAGATGTCCAAGCTTGTATAACAACGTGTCCTTCAGGAAGTAGCCGATAGTCAACAACTTGTCGATATGAAGTTGTTGATAAATTGCAGAGAAGTCGTAGTCTACCGAATACAATTGTGTCCAATTAGTGGTGTTGTAACCCTGCATACTCATCACTGTAGTGTTGAGGCCTGGAAAATCGCAGGCAGCAACAGTAAGGGATTCTCCCCAATCAACGTTCCCAACTAGCCCGTTGATTGTTTGGTATAGGGAATCCGTCCGGTTTGCGGTCCGGCTACCGTAGGTCAAATAACAAAACAAAGGCTCTATCGGTTGCGGCCCAGCCCACCGAGTTTTTTTGTTTTTGCCTTTTTTAAGAAATGAAATACAAGTGCCTAACTAAATGCAGGGTGATCAAGATGCTAGGAGCGGTCACAATGTGATGCGCAGGTTCTTACCTCTCGTCTTGTGCTCGTAAGCAACCAAATCAGATACAATAAGAAATAAACTAACTATCTAATCTATCCCTAGGGAGCAGAATTATCATGTTGGGTGAATAATACAAATAGTACATGCATTGTGAAATGTTTTAGATAGCTGAGACTTTCTTCCAAAACACATGAACACTCTACAAAATATTTCAACAACCAGATAGCTGATTATTTATGAACAAGCCAATATTACTCACCATGGAAAACCACATCACAAAATTAAACTTAAGAATATTCCAGCAAAAACATAGGTTCAGAAATCAGAACATTCTCACAGTTAAAGAGTCATAGCTGAAAACGAAATAGTTCCTCTTCACATAGCTCAATTAAATGCATGTGATGTATTCCATATTGCACCTCTTCCAGCAAGCAAAGTTTGCAGTCTCTCATGTAAAACGAAATAGTTCCTCTTACAATAGATGGTTTACAAAATTTCCCAGGGAAAAATCCCTGTCTCATTCCTACTTTCAGATATTTAAACTACCCCTTCAGAGTGCTTCGTCTTCCCCCCAGACGCATGACCTTTCAACTTCTCGAACGCTTCACATTCCGATCTTTTGTGTGCACGCAATCATGAACCACTTGGTAACTTATCCGTTTCTGAGTTTTCATTATTCCGGCTTTTGTCTTCTACGGCCATGGTTCTCCACGGCGATTCCCTGAGCCTCAGTTATACCTCTGCCAAACGATCCATCTTTCTTCGCGCTGTAGCATTTTGATCGCTCCTCCGTGCTCACTTGCAATCGATCGACAAGCATCATCCACTAGGATTACGTTTAAAAAATATAATAGTCAGATTAACTCATGAAACGACCAGCCTGTAAGGAAGTCACCAAGCGCCGATACCACTACTTAACCCATGGCGGGAAACTCACTGGAGGCTCAACACTACTTACATCGGACGGGTAGACTACTCCACAGGCGGGAAACACCAATAATCGGACGGGTAGACTACTCCACAGGCGGGAAACACCAATAATCGGACGTCGAAAGGATGGTACATCGGAAGCTCAGAGGATCTCCCAGCCGCAACGGCGGACGGGACAAAGGTTGGAGACAAGCGACGAGGGCGGGAGGAGGATAAGTCAGATGTCGGCAGACATTAGAATCGGAAGCTCAAAGGATCTCCCAGCCGCAATGGCGGACGGGTCAGGGCTACGGGCAAGCGACTTAAGGTTAAATACGAATCGGACGTTGGCGAGATTTAGAGAGTCGGACGCTAGAATGATCTGAGGGCCGCAACGGCAGCGGAACAGAAGACTAACGACTTCCAATCTGAAGTTAAAAAGAGGCCCGATTGCAAGGAACAATCAAATATTCAAACAGTTTTTAAGGATCAAGCACATCTAGGTTCGTTCTTTCTTCGAAAAGGCAACTCTGAAGAACAAAATTTTCCTTTTCTTCGAGCAGAAAACTAGACATCCACGACTCAAACCGAAACTGAACAAGGCATAAATAAACCAGCTAACATCCATTTTCAAAGTAAAACTAAAAAGAAAAACGCCTGAGAGGCTCAAGAGTTTCACGACCAAACCAAGCAAAAACGATGAGGAGGGGCCCAGAATTTAAATAAAGTAAATTTAGGGAGAACAGTTGCGGCAGCAACAACTGGTGATTTCCTGGTGAACCTAGATCTCTGGGTGACTTTCCTTTGAGTGGCAGGCTGTTTCACAACCAAATGCATCAAATAAATTCTTCCAGCTATCTGGATTTCTCAGATGACCGAAGTGTGTACCTTAATCATTGATACTAGTCCAATTTGGGGAAGTGGAAACCGAGACCTTCGAGTCCGGATAACTCTGTCGGGGCCAGAGTATGAGTTTCATTATTACCTCTGTCTTCAGGTAGCTAACAGCGTGGACACCATAGGATTGCAGTAGATAGTAAACAGCTGTATTCGTTTGTTCCTCGTTCCCATGCCATTTTAACACTTTTGTGCTTTTGGACTTTTGTTCCTTTCATTTGAGTCTTTCTGCGCGCCTTTCTTACTGAATTTTGATTCAAGATCCTCTATCCCATAATGTCCTTTTGTGTGAGTGGTGTGCTTCAAGCTTCAGCTCACGGACGGAGAGGATCTTTTGGCAATTTAGTACTAGTGATTCAGCACTGCTTTGATTTATGATGCTTTTATAGAAGTTTGGACTCTTTATTTGCCTTTTGGCATTTGCTCCTTGGCATGGGATCATTTATATTTAATACACTGTTCACCTTGCTTCTTTCCATGGGTCCTTTATTGTCGCTCCTTTGAACATTTTACATGTGACGTGGATGGAGCCCTGACATAGTACTCCAGACTCCTCGAATCTGGTTTATCTTGCAGGGGTTAAGAAGGACTTCAATGCACATAGAGACTTTGAGAAAAACTGCTAGACTGGAAAAACTCAAACAGCGACACATAGTCTGACTACTCAAACATGTCCACCATTCCCAGAAATTTTGGTGTCTCTCAAATAAGCACGAGTTAACTCCCTTTATTGAAACCAATAGACTTAAAACCAAACAAAATGAAAACATGACTCAAAAACAACCAACATCTTATTTATATACAAAACAGGAAGCTCAAAGACACTTTAAGAAAAATAAGGCTTGAGAACCAAACCATTGAATGGTAGGTTCTCTTCCCATCCCTGTAAATCCTGTAGCTTATAAGTAGCAGGGCCAAGTTTTGCTTTGATCTGAAATGGGCCTACCCATAATTGTTGGAACTTAGTATGCTTTCCCTTCTCATCATGGGGATGATCCCACTTGAGAACAAGGTCTCCCACTTCCAAGTCCCTTTTCCCAGCTTTATGTTTGTCAAACCATCTTTTTACTATCTCCTGCTGCTGTTTAAAATGTTCTCTAGCCTTGGATCTGGCCTCCTCTGTTTTCAGAAGATTATATATCCTTATTTGGATAACCTCATCATCAGACCCCCTAGACTCTTGGGCTAGTATGGAAGCTAGTAACATGATATTGGGGGGTAGGATGGCCTCCTTACCGTACACAAGGGTATAGGGTGATATTCCTATTGCAGACTTGGGGGTGACTCTGTCAGCCCACAGGGCGTTGGGTAAGGTTGAGTGCCAACTTCTCTAGTTTTCTACTACAGTCTTCTTCAAAATTCTAATGAGGTTTTTATTAGAGGACTCGGCTAGGCCATTCCCTTGCGGATAGTAGTTAGCAGAGTAATGTAATTTTATCCCTTTATCATGAGCAAATGCAGTCAATTTAATTGATGAAAAATATTTATCATTGTCAAAAACTAACGAAATTGGAACTCCAAACCTGGTCATGATATGATCTTGTAGGAAGCTGATGACTTCGTCTTCGTTTATTTTGCACAGCGGGATAGCTTCGACCCAGCGAGTGAAATAATCAGTAGCAGTAAGAATGTACTTGTGCAGCAGGGAAGAATTCGGTTTTATTTCTCCAATAATGTCCAGCCCCCATTTTTCAAATGGTTCCATGACCATCACAGGATTTAGAGGTGCTGCTGCTTTAGGCAGTCTTCCACCGCATCTTTGACAAATATCGCATTTCCTGACATGTGCATGTGCATCCTTAAAGAGCGTAGGCCAATAGTAGCCGGCTCTAAGGATTTTGTGGGCTATAGTGTCACCCGAAAAATGTCCCCCAGCCGGACCATCGTGTAATTCAGACATTACTTTCTTAGCATCCTCTTTCTCCAAGCATCTCAAGAGGACTCCATTGTAGTTCTTTCTAAATAATACGCCTTCTACGATTTGGTAGGAAGCTGATTTCAAACGCAGAGCTCTCCTTTGTTTTGAAATCCAATGTTCTGGCAACAGCCCTGACTGCAAGTAATGCACAAGGTCTCTGTACTAGGACTCAGGAGCCGTGAACAAAGGACATACATCCATTACATGCAATTCGGCTTCATCTTCCCATGCTTGTTCTTCGTTGTTTCTACTTCCAGTCATCAATTTGCATAGCCCTTGACCTTTCACTATAGTGGTTGGCTTGAATTCAAGGTCGTATTCTTGAAGGGCTGTTACCCAGTTGCCCCTTCTTTCTCCCAACTCTTTCTGAATGAGAAGAGACCTTACAGCTGGGTAAGGAACTATTACCTTGGTCTGATTTTTTAATATATAAGGCCTGAATTGCTTTACTGCCTTAAATACTGCGTATGCTTGCTTATCAATGGCTGGGTAGTTTAATTCATCCCCTTGAAGCCCAGTGCTCATGAAAGAGATCGGGAATTCATCACCCCCGTCCTCCTTTTGGGTAAGCACGGCTACCAATGAATCATCGGATGCAAAGGTGTACATAATAAAGTCTTTACCAAAGTCTAGGCTTTTCAGGGAGGGAGCATGTGCAACATCAGTCTTGATTTTGCTGAAAGCATTCTTTTCGGTTTCAATCCAGTTAAACTGTGCATTTTGCTTGACCATCTGCTGCAGTGGCTTAACAGTCTGGGTAAAATCAGGCACAAACCTTCGTACGAAATTTATTGTTCCCATGAAATATTGCATTCCCTTTTTATTATGGGGCATAGGGATTTGTTCAATGGCCTTAATTCTTTTTGGGTCTATAGATATGCCCCTCTTTGAAACTATATGCCCCAGTAACTTGCCCTCTGTGACCGCAAAAACGCACTTCTTAGGATTGAGGGAAATGTCATATTTCCGGCAGCGTTCGAAAATTTGCTTCAGGTGGAACGCGTGATCCCCTCTTTTCTTCGAAAATATTGTGATGTCATCAAGGTATACCACAACGCTTCGTCCAATCAGCCCACGGAAAGCTATGTCCATAGCCCTCTGAAATGTTTCCCCAACGTTAATCAGCCCAAAGGGCATCCTTCTATAGGCAAAAGTTCCCCATTTAGTTCTGAACGTTGTCTTTATCCTATATTCCTCAGCTACTAACACTTGGTTGTAACCAGAGAAACCATCCAACAATGAAAATAATTCAGAACCGGACACCATCTGTAGCAATTGCTCCATGGGAGGCACCGGATAGTTGTCTTTGTCTAAGGCACGGTTCAAGTTTCTGAAGTCCACACACAGTCTGATTTCTCCTGGCTTTTTTCTAACCGGTACCAAATTGGACACCCATTCGGAGTGCCTGACTTTAAAAATAATTCTAGCATCTAACAATTTCTTTACTTCACTTTGGATTAGTGGCTCCAACTTCGGGTGCATCTTCCTTAACGGCTGCTGATATGGCTTGACGCCCGCTTTAATAGGGACGATATGATTGATGATGCTAGTGTCGTAGGTTTTCAAATCTTGGTAGGTCCAGGCAAATACATCTTTGTACTGTTTAAACAAACTGATCAACCTATCCCTCTTGACTGGTGAACAACATTTGCCGAAGTCCACAAACTTAGGATCCGTTTCAGTCCCTAAGTTTACCAGTTCGAACTGTAGAGTTGAGCTGTGCGTCTTCACGTTAGCGGGTCTTCTGAACTTTTCATTCAAGTCAAACATTTTTTCTAACTTTCTAACCCCTTTAGGAATGAAATTATCATATTTCATCTCAGCCTAATGTTCGTCATCGTCTATAATAGCTCCTTTAAAGATCTCATCATTTGTCAAACACTCGATGATTTGCTGGTCATTGTCAAATACTCGCAAGTTGGTAATCATGTCAGGTACTGAAGGCCTGAAAAGTAATTCAACAGAACATCTGTTAATAGTGGGTACCAGCCTGGCGGCTGATGTGGCCAAAAGATCAGCGGCCGCATTTTTCATTCTTGGGATTGAAATAATATTGAATGCATGAAAACATTTAAGCAAATCCCATACCTCGTTTTGGTAAGCTTTCAAGTGGGGAGAAACACAATGTATTTGATCCCTTATTTGCTTTACAACTATTTCTGAGTCCCCAAAAACTTTTAAATTACTTACCTTCAATTCAATCGCTTTCTTGAGTCCCTGCACCAGTGCTTCATATTCAGTTGTATTGTTAGTACATTCAAACTCTAATCTACATGACAGGAAATGTTTATTCTTTTGTGGATCAATAAGGACACATCCATCCCCCGACCCTTCTAATGTCTTTGAGCCATCAAAAATAAAGTCCAAAAATCATTAACTACTGAAAATGAATCTATTCCTACTGCTAAGTCTACTATGTTATAGTCAATCTCATCAGCCTGAGAAAAATGAAGGAGATCAGGCTGGGTGTTAGATGTGTCACTGGCCTCCTCCGCTTGATAGTTCCCTGGTTCCAGTTCGAGGAAACAGTTTCCCAACAAAGGTTCGATCGATATATTATTCTCATCCAGTTGAGTAACATTATACTTCATGTGAGGTTCTCTCAAAACCTTAATCTGATTGGGACTTCCTTTGTACGGAAACCACAGGTGCGACCAATCTGAGGTGAAATATCCATTCAATTTAGCTAACCAATCTCTGCTCAGGACCAGGCCGTAAGCGTCTGGTATATCAGCCACCACGATGTTAATAACCTGGCATACTTTGTCATTTGATGCCAGACGGATTAGAACGTCCTCCATCTCACCGATTACCTTAACGTCTGTCCTATCCAATTGCACCACCCTCCACGTGGTTGGCTTAAACTGCCCATTGATTTTCTTACATACTGATACGGGCATGATATTAATTGGCTCCCCTGAGTCTACTAGACAATTGTGGACGTTATGGTTAAAAATTTCAAACGTCAAGAGGAAGGGTGGTTGTTTAGTTTTAGACTTACCTCCAGTGCTAGCTTCTCCAATTTCTTCTTCGTCCAGAGGTTGATTGTCAGCAGGCCACTCCTCTTCTGATGTTTCCAGTGCTTTCAACAATCTTTCTTTTTGTTGAGGTACTTTGCACATTTCAAATAGAGGGACGTTTGCCTTTATCTTTTTTAAATCTTCAACAACGTCATATTCTATTTGTTGTTTAATGGACTGAGATTTATCAGCATTCACCTTCTCTTTGTTTAGTTCAGGCAACATTTTGTTCTGCTTAGGATCTTGGCTGGTAATAGTGAATTCCGGAGTCTTATCAGCCACGGCTTTATCTTGAAATTTCTTCCTAATATTTCTTTGCAGCCTTCTGATCTTTGGGAGTAAAAGACTGTCATTGCTAACCGTCCCTTGACTTCTAGTTGTCACGTTAGCCTCCCTAATATCTTTGTGTTTTTTAGTTATATCTTCTTCTGCATCGAGTAAGGAGACAGAACTCCATAATGCCATAGTCTCTTCTTCCTGTTCCTTTGTAGAAGTAGAAGCAGCATTTTCTTTCTTTTCATCATCATCTTCTTCCGTTAGTCTTGAATCCAACATCTGATTCATAACTAACATCATTGAATTTATCCATTGCGGACAATTCCTTTTGGAGTGAGGCTGCTGGTGAAAAGTGCAGAAATTTTCCATCCCTATCTCTGTCAGATTCATAGACGCAGTATTGTGAGGAGGAGGTTGGGGCTGATTGTTTTCCTCCCTTTTATTATAATAAGGCCTATAGAACTTCTGTGTTTCCTTCTCTTTTTCCAAGTCTATGATCTTATTAGACAACTTTTGCATCATTTTGGCCATACTTTCATAGTTTGGTGCTTTTTCCTCTTTAGGCTTAGTGAACAATAAAGTTTTCCTTCTCTCTCCTGATTGTTCAGGGAAATCTTCAATACTCTCTCTCTCAGCCTCCACCACTTCTGCTTCTTCATAGGTTTCTGTCAAAGTAGGCTTGGCCCTACCATTCGCAAACATGGACAGATCAGGACCCAAAGCTGAAGTATAGTACTCAATTAGTACTTTGTCTGAAGGCTTGTCTGTTTCAGAAAAGTTCTTAAGATATGCTGCGAACCTTTGTGTGAAACTGTGCACTTTTTCCTTTTTCTCTTTCTTCAGTGCACATAGTCCTTTCATAAGGGCTCCGTGAGTCTTTTGAACTGCATACTTACTTCTGAAAATTTTCTCGAAAGTATCCCAATCCGGGATAGAATTAGCAGGAAACCCAAAATACCAAGATGCAGCAACTCCTTTGAGGGTATGCGGGAAAAGTCTGCACACTACATCTTCATGTTCCCCAGCCCTCAGACCTTCTATTGCCAAGTAGAAACTTTGTAGGTGATCGTCCACTAGGATCTTCTCATTGGGGTCAAATTTAGGCAGTAACTTCTCAAAGGCTTGAGGTAGGTCATGCAAAGGGGGAGTCAGGTTTAGGGGTGACCTGGCTTTCCATGCAGGTGGTGGATTAGGTGTATTGGGAGGAGGTTGATTGGCGTTAACACCGGCCATGAGTTGAGGTGGAGAGTGAGGAGGTGAACCAACAGGGGTGTGAACAGGA
This sequence comes from Pseudotsuga menziesii, assembly GCA_001517045.1. Lineage (NCBI taxonomy): Eukaryota > Viridiplantae > Streptophyta > Pinopsida > Pinales > Pinaceae > Pseudotsuga > Pseudotsuga menziesii. The sequence continues at coordinate 44,220 of LPNX010240687.1, forward strand.
GGTTTCTGGGCCTTCTTGATTCAAAGGTAGCTCAACTTCTTGCAAAGCAGTCTCTACAATTTCTTCCCAGTCTCCAACCAACAATGAATATTCTGCTATAGGACGGTTTTTCTTCTTGTACTCTCTTCTAGGTAAGTCAGGGATAATTGGCAACCCTCCAAGCTTCTTTACGTAGGCCTGGGTGTGTCTTCTTAGGTCGTTAACTACTTCGTTACCAACAGCATATAGATGTTCTCTTTTTTCTTCTTCCGGAATTGGATTGCGCAGTCCACTACTTTCAGAACTGTAACCAGCGGAATAATCTCGGGAAAACAGGTTTCCTCGGCCAGCCATGCACTGGCGGCCCTCCTTCTAGCGCCAAAACTGTTGAGGCCTGGAAAATTGCAGGCAGCAACAGTAAGGGATTCTCCCCAATCAACGTTCCCAACTAGCCCGTTGATTGTTTGGTATAGGGAATCCGTCCGGTTTGCGGTCCGGCTACCGTAGGTCAAATAACAAAACAAAGGCTCTACCGGTTGTGGCTCGGCCCACCGAGTTTTTGTGTTTTTTCCTTTTTTAAGAAATGAAATACAAGTGCCTAACTAAATGCAGGGTGATCAAGATGCTGGGAGCGGTCACAATGTGATGCGCAGGTTCTTACCTCTCGTCTTGTGCTCGTAAGTAACCAAATCAGATACAATAAGAAATAAACTAACTATCTAATCTATCCCTAGGGAGCAGAATTATCATGTTGGGTGAATAATACAAACAGTACATGCATTGTGAAATGTTTCAGATAGCTGAGACTTTCTTCCAAAACACATGAACACTCTACAAACTATTTCAACAACCAGATAGCTGATTATTTATGAACAAGCCAATATTACTCACCATGGAAAACCACATCACAAAATTAAACTTAAGAATATTCCAGCAAAAACATAGGTTCAGAAATCAAAACATTCTCACAGTTAAAGAGTCATAGCTGAAAATGAAATAGTTCCTCTTCACATAGCTCAATTAAATGCATGTGATGTATTCCATATTGCACCTCTTCCAGCAAGCAAAGTTTGCAGTCTCTCATGTAAAACGAAATAGTTCCTCTTACAATAGATGGTTTACAAAATTTCCCAGGGAAAAAGCCCTGTCTCATTCCTACTTTTAATTATTTAAACTACCCCTTCAGAGTGCTTCGTCTTCCCCCCAGACGCATGACCTTTCAACTTCTTGAACGCTTCACATTCCGATCTTTTGTGTGCACGCAATCATGAACCACTTGGTAACTGATCCATTTCTGCGTTTTCATTATTCTGACTTTTGTCTTCTACGGCCATGGTTCTCCACGGCGATTCCCTGAGCCTCAGTTATACCTCTGCCAAACGGTCCGTCTTTCTTCGCGCTGTAGCATTTTGATCGCTCCTCCGCGCTCACCTGCAATCGATCGACAAGCATCATCCACTGGGATTACGTTTAAAAAATATAATAGTCAGATTAACTCATGAAACGACCAACCTGTAAGGAAGTCACCAAGCACCGATACCACTACTTATCCCATGGCGGGAAACTCACTGGAGGCTCAACACTACTTACATCGGATGGGTAGACTACTCCACAGGCGGGAAACACCAATAATCGGACGTCGGAAGGATGGTACATCGAAAGCTCAGAGGATCTCCCAGCCGCAACGGCAGACGGGACAAAGGTTGGAGACAAGCAACGAGGGCGGGAGGAGGATAAGTCGGATGTCGGCAGACATTAGAATCGGAAGCTCAAAGGATCTCCCAACCGCAACGGCGGACGGGTCAGGGCTACGGGCAAGCGACTTAAGGTTAAATACGAATCGGACGTCGACGAGATTTAGAGAGTCGGACGCTAGAATGATCTGAGGGACGCAACGGCGGCAGAACAGAAGACTAACAGCTTCCAATCTGAAGTTAAAAAGAGGCCCGATCGCAAGGAACAATCAAATATTCAAACAGTTTTTAAGGATCAAGCACATCTGGGTTCGTTCTTTCTTCGAAAAGGAAACTCTGAAGAACAAAATTTTCCTTTTCTTCGAGCAGAAAACCAGACATCCATGACTCAAACCGAAACTGAACAAGGCATAAATAAACCAGCTAACATCCATTTTCAAAGTAAAACTAAAAAGAAAAACTCCTGAGAGGCTCAAGAGTTTCACGACCAAACCAAGCAAAAACGATGAGGAGGGACCCAGAATTTAAATAAAGTAAATTTAGGGAGAACAGTTGCGGCAGCAACATGTAGATAGTAGAGTATTGGGTGGTCTGCTGAGACAATCGACTACGACATTGGCTTTTCCTTTTTGATACTTAATTACCAACAAAAATTGTTGCAGGTAATTAATCCACTTGACTTGTTGAGTTTTTTGTAGTTTCGACTGGGACAGAGTGAACTATAAAGGTTTATGGTCAGTGAGGATGACCATTTCCTTGCCAAGAATGTAATGTCTCCAGTGCTTAAGAGCATGCACAATGGCGTACAGTTCTTTCTCATACATCGAGTACTTTCTAACAGTGTCGTTGAAATTATTGGAATGAACTGCAAATGGGTGACCTGACTAAGTGATCATTGCGTTGAGGGTATAGTCTGATTCATCCATCTCAATCTCAAAGGGCTGATGCAAATCAGGTAACACAAGTATCGGTGCAGTACATAGCTTGTTTTTGAGTTTTTTGAAAGCTTGTTGTTGTGTCAGTGTCCATTTGAAGACAGTTTTCCCATTTCCTTTCGTCAAATGATTCAAACGCCATGTAATGTGACTGAAGTCAAGTATGAATAGTCGATAGAAATTCGCCAAACTAAGAAAACTTCTTAGTTCATGAATGTTTTGAGGAATGGGCCATTCTTTGACGATCTGTACTTTTTTCTGGGTCGACATGAATTCTTGCAGAGCCAATTACATACCCCAAATATTTGATGTTAGTCATCGCAAATGAGCATTTTTACATGTTTAGATATAGCTAATGTTGCTGGAGAGTGTCAAAAACTTGTCAAATATGTTTGACATGTTCTTCCCATGATCGACTAAAAATCAAGATATTGTCGAGATAGACAATGGAACATTTACCGATGAAAGGTCATAGAAGGTCATCCATATATCTCAAGAAGGTTACAGGTGCATTGGTTAAGCTGAAAGGCATGACTAACAGTTTAAACAATCTTTCCTTGGTCTTGAAAGCGATTTTATCTACATTAGTGGACTCGATTGGAATATGGTGGTATCCCGACATGAGGTCGAGTTTCATAAAGAACTTATCACCTTTCAGATTTTCGATGAGTTCATCAATTCGTGGAAGAGGGTATATGCTCTTCACTGAAATTTTGTTGAGAGCCTAATAGTCGATGCACATGCGCCAAGTCTTGTCTTTCTTTGGAACTAAGACGACTGGACTTCCACAAGGAGAGGAGCTGGGGCGGATATGACTCTTATTGATCAAATCCTGGATTTGCCTGCTAATCTCTTCATTTTCGAGAATGGATCTTCTGTAAACATATGCATTAGGTAATGAAGAACCAAGAACAAGTTCGTGGAGTGTTTTACCTGGCAATGCAAAGGTACTCCATTGGGTTCTTGAAATATGTTCTGGTAGTCTTCAAGAATGTTGTCGATCTGTTCTTGTTGTTGGGAGCTATGTTGGTCGGTGAGTCAACTCGTTGCTGCAGTATTCCTGAAATTTTGAGGCTTTATTATGATTAATGCAAAATTTTGAGCATGATTGATAAGATTCTTTGTTTGTTTGGAAGATATCATAGCAACAATTGATGTGGTTTCTCTCTCTAGTATGCCATACCATTGATTATGGATTTTTACAATCACCTTTTGAGGACATGACTGATATATACCATGTCGATCCCATAGGTACGGTTTATCGAACAAAGCATTGGCTATGGAAAGCATTGCAACGTCACATGGTACTTCATATTCAAAAGGATTAATGAAGTAGGTGAGTCGACATTGGCATGAGATCCTTAGTTCCTGCCCATCCTTCATCCAACCGATATTGTAAGGATGAGGATGTGGAGTGGTGACAAGATCTAATTTCTTCACAAGATCCTCAGAAACAAAGTTCTTTTATCTACCATTATCCACAATCAGATGTAGTGGATTGTTCTGAACCCATACCTGTGTATGGAATAGGTGCTCTCATTCCTCCTCATCGATGATTGTTGAGGCTGTCGGAGTGGTCAAGGTCGAAGCCAAGAGAATTTATGCATCTAGATTAGATTCTACCAAGGTTCTATCGGACAAGTCGAATGTCAACAATTTTTCCAAAAGTGTCTCTTGATCTTTGCATTCTGACGTATCATGCCATGTTGAACTGTGATAATCACACCATTTCCCGGTAGGAGTTTGTTTGTTGCGATCTCTCTTGTCTTTCTGGAAGTTCTTCTTTTGATGATCAGGATTTGACAAAGTCAGCTGAGAAGGGTTCTTTAACTTGTTGGAGTCGGCTGGTAACTTCTTGTCGAATGTTCGACCACTCACTTGTTCGCGAAACATGCTTTTTGATTGCCATAGTTGATGCCACTTCTTATATTGTTGTTCAAGATACTTGGGCAGGTAGAAATCCTTTCGGACGTATTCGACAAATTTTACCTATGTTTTTATGGGGTCATCTTCTTTTTCCATCTTTGTCGATAGATTCTCCCACTAGCAGTGTACAGAGGTTGACATCTTTAAGCATGCAATTGTGATGTTTTCCACTTCAGAGAGATGATTTATCGAGTAGTAAGATTCTGGTTGTTGTACCTAATTGTTGACGGATTCAGCGCCAATCTCACCTTCAAGGTTCGGTATGTCCAGATTCATTTGCACTTTGAAGGGTATGATTTTATTGGAGTGTCATGTCGAGGATTCCCCAGAGTTTGAAGTGACTCACATGAGAATCTTGCCGAACTGGGCGAACATTTCAGTTCGCTAGCAAGCCAATTCTTTTTCTATGATTTGTTCTGTCTCGTCAGTTGGATATCTATTGTCTACTTCTTCGACCATATTTTTTGAAGTCAAAGGAAGTGTTTGCTTGTGTTGTTGAGTTTGCGAGCATGTTTGAACAACAATAAGTTAAATAACTTCGATGGAAGTTCTTATGTAACTTAAGCTCTAAACAAGATATTGCTCTGATACCAATGATCCAGGTCGTGCCCAAGTGCACGATGGGGACAATAGTCGACTAAATGATTCAAGTTATGTTATGGTAGAAGCATATAAGAAGAACCATCAAAACAAGAAATACACTAGGTTGACAAGAACTATACACACAGACAATATCCAAGAATTCAAACCAATTTATTACTTCTGCTCCATGAAAGACGGAGGAATCAGAATTCTATCAATCAGAAAGATGTATATTACATTAGTGTACATGCTTATATAGGATGTTGAGATGCTTGGGTGACTACCTGCTATGTTTAGTTACAAAAGAAGTTATAATGGTTCAAAAGTTTTACCGTCGCAGAGCATGTTGGTACTATATGTCGAGGCAGACCTGTCAAAGTGAACATGTCGAGGCTGACCTGTCAAGTGAACATGTCGAGGGGTACCTTTCGAGGAGAACCTATTTACTATTGTTTGTATCACTATCCTCGTGGACTCTCTGTAATCTTCAAAAAACAAAATGCCCTCAAACTTTCCCGCAACCTATTTTGACATGCGATCAACTTGAAGAATAAGCTTCCTATAAATGTGATTGAAAGAGACAACCTGAAGGGAAGATAGCAATTCACTTATACTACTTTTCCAATCTTGCAGTGCACTAACTTGAAGACACAAACAACTTGTTACCCAATCGATGACAACCTTGTTCATGCCTGTAAAATCTCCAGGAATTGACAGTAGGATTCTCCTTGGTAAGTGATCCCAATTAGACCTTCCACCATTTGGTGTGGGCAATCCGTCCAGTTAATGGTCCGGCTATAGTATATTAATATTGTTTAAATATTTACTAGTTACAGCCCCATCCACCATTAATGTGGTTTTCTTTAAATGAATGAATGAGATGCAAATGCCTAAACTAAATGCATGCAATTGATGAAATAGAACCTCATAAGTGATGTGTAGGTTCTTACCTCCTGTCTTATCATTCTTATTCCTTAATCACGTCTTTAAATCTGAATATAAACAAATCTACTATATCCTAATTTATTCTATTATGATATATTATATCCTCATAGGGAGTGTAATGTCCCAAATTTTGCATTGGGTCAAAATGGAAAAATCACATTTTCCATATTCATGAAAGTTGTCAAAGGGATGCTAAAAGTCAAATAATTGCCAAGGAGGAAAATCACTAGTTTTCTAGGTTGGGGGTGGAAGCTTTGAGATTTGGAATAAGGGGAATAATAAATGATGTTCATACATTAGAAGAGGATAAATATTTAATAATGTATCTTATTAAATAAATACAATAGAAAAATGAAATGGCTATGGAGAATGGAGACACATGGAGACTATGGGACCCACTCAAGCTAGAATTCCTATGTTAAATGGCATCCTCCTCTCGTAATTTCAAATATATGGGAAGCCTAATGTTTTGGGATGGATTATGAGGTTAATATAAGTTTCCATATACTTTATAGGTCAAATTTGGGATGAATTGTAACTTATATGGGAGAGGAAGAGCCAAAAGGGAGTTTCATGGACACTTGGCTAGATTCCCCTTACATTTATGACATCTATGACACCAATGATGGATATTATATGACAGTTATGACACAAGTCAGATATGAAGGATGGCATACTAAAATAATGACATGTCAGGACTGAATAGAGCATCTTAGAGGTCGAATTTGGGAGTTGGAGAAGGCCAAGAGGCTCCTACTCAAATTTGGGAGAAGAGGGAAGGTGAAGAGAGAGGCCACATGGCATAGCATGAGAAGCCACACCAATTAGACTTGGATATGGTTTATGGATGGATTTGGAACCTTAGAAGACTAATAATATTTATAAAATACAGGGATCATCCATGAGAAGAAGCTTTTGTTCATTTGTGAATTGTGAGAGCTAGTGGATGACTAGTTTTCTTGCTTAAACCAATTTCGAGGGTGAAAGGTTCCCATCCTAGTTGGTGTTTGGAAAGTCCACTCAGGTATTTCATGGATATTTAATAGAGTCTTATTTGTAGGTGTAAGCTACAGGAAATCATGTGGACTCTTCTATTGCAGCACTCTCTCTCAACTATTTCAATTTTTCACACCATATTCATGCCAATGGAGGGATTGTGCTTTGAGTGAGATATTGATCTCTTTGGGGAATATTATAGTGCCCGTTATCTTATGTTCTAATGTATATTCTCTGTAATTCACTTTCAGAATACTCTCAGGTCGAAATGCCCAAAAGAATTCCTGTAAAAATGTTGAACAATGAAGAAATATTGTCATTTCCCCACTATCTTGTTGTGAACCATTGTAATGCTGATGATTTCTAATTGGGATAACATTTAATTGTCCATTTATGATTTTAATCAGTTCAATATTCTCTTTTATTCATTCTTATAAAGTTCCAATTCTAAATTCCCAAGAGTTGTATGTCAAAATGACTTTTAATGAGCAAACAATGACCATTTCCACTCTATTTTGATATATGCCATGGTAATGCTTATTATTTCGAATGGAGGAATGTATCTCAGTTAAATTTATGATGGATGGACTATAATTAATGTTTATTTCAAGTCTCATGTTCAGTACTTAAGCATTGGAATCCATTTTACTCATTTTTATTGCATTGGGAGAAGATTTGGTGCATTTTCCCCAAGGGTCGAAATTGTGACTTGGGAGTTGTTTTGGAAAGAGTCATAACAGACTGTATAAACTGAACCATGATGCATATGAGACTTTGAAAAGGTCCCTTACACATACCCAGCCTCTTTTCATAAATTCAAGTGACTTTGGGATCATTTGTGAAGCCGTTTCCAGCAATTACCCAAGGGGAATTAGAGCCCCAATTTGCTAGTAAAGACTCCTACTTTGAACAGAACATTAAACAAGTTTGAAAAAGTATTTGGGAGGTCACAAAATATCCATTAACATCATATTTAATTTATATTATTATTCATGTACCTTCAGAGAAAATTTGGAAGCATTTGGGTCAATTTGGAGGTCTAGACATCAAAACTAGTTAAGGTCAAAATTGGGGGAAAAGTGAAAAAAAATGGTCATTTAGTAAAAATTCAAAAACGGACATTACAGGGAGAAAATTAAAATAACTAGACCAATGTACTATAATTATTCACAATAAATATCGAAGATAGATGTTTCAATTCCATATGCATAGTTACAGCAGAAAGATTATCAAATATAGATTTGAAATAATGAAACATTCATTGCTTGATTCATACACAGGATTTTATATATAATGAAAAACCAATTATCATCAAATAAATAATTCATAAGAATTCAGAACGTTCTCACAGTTGTACGAAAACTAAATAGAAGTAATTCCACATTTGAGATTTTGCACATTCCATGCGAAACCCTGTGCAACCCTTTCCCAGCAAGTAGGTTCTTCTTTATTAGCTGAAAAAATGAGTTCTCCTTACAAAATAATCCAACCTCCTTATGCTAGCAAAAAGTCCACTAACTCTACTTTCTACCTCTATTTATATTACAAGATTTTCATTTAGAGACTCATGGACTTCCCTAACCCTAGGAATTCCAAAATTTGGTCATCTAGAGACTCATCGACTTCCCTAACCTAGATTTTAGTGCTTTACACTTGAAAATGACAAAATATACAAAAAGACAAAAGTTCTCAAGTGGGACCAGCCAAACTTGAAATATATTCTCCTCATGCATTTGCTTCCTCTGCGATAGTCTTGTAATTTATGGGCTCCAACATTTGCATGGTAACCTCGTGCACGACCAACTGGGTCTCCATGCATGTCACCTTTTCTGGGGCATATTTGTACACATTTTCCAAAATGTGATTGCTGACGAAAGATTGCGCAACCCAAGTTTTAACATCTTCTTCATTCACAACTTCCATTTTCGAAATCTACGATACATTTTTTTTCAATCTATCCTATAGATATGCCATATGATGCTCTTTATCTGGAAGATCAATGATCTTTGCAACCAAAGAAATATGGCATTATCGTGGACTTGGATTATCTTTTTATAGAAATCAGTACATTTTTCCAGAGTTTTGTCAATTTCATTGTTTAACTCAGCAGAAGCTTTCTTGCAAAAATGCAAGAGTGTCGTTTCTATTGTTATGTTTCTCATTGTTTTTTGCGGCATGTGTTCTGGAATTGTCGAGTTATCCTCTAGCCAGGTCAGTTGGATTTGAAATTTTCCTTCGACTTCTATTAGTCTTTTTCTAAAATCTAGTGCTTCTGCCACAATTTCCGTTAATCTGGTCACCATCAGTTTTACTATATAAATTTCTCCTGAGAGGTTAAATTGAACTCGATGCATTTTCCTTCGGATGTTGCAAGCCTGATCATGGAATGGAGTGATGTCCTGCTTTATTTCATTAGCTATCTTTATCTTCTTCTCTAGAGAATCCTTCTGAGCCACCAACTCTTATACTTTGGTTTTTAATTCCCCCACTTGTTGGCTCGATGCAGATTCCCTTAATTCCAGCTCTAAGATCCTAGCTTCAAAATCCATTTTTCTCTCCATCCATAATCATTACGTACACCTCCAAGGAATCATTTTCTTCCTCCAAAGCTTGGTATTCCCTTTGGAGTCTTTCTTTTTCCGAGAGGATAGCTTCGTGCTTTCTTTTTAGATCTATGCCTTCTCTTGCCTTGACTAGAGTATCTTTCAACTTGAGCATTTTTTCCTTTTGATGCTCCACATTTTCCATCAACCGGTCAACATTATCAGAACTAGATTATGCAGCTTCTACATTCACAAATGCCATGAAATTAGGGTATTTATGAGTACCCTCCATGATAGCATTTTTGGTCACTGTAACCACATCATCCTGTGCTCCCATTTTTAACATTTTTTCAGACCTTCTGGTGATGGTCTTTCTTGTCTTATAAAAAAACACGGTATCTAGGCACGCCGCCATGTGTTTCTTAGATGAAGTGAAAGGAGTTAGCCCAATTTCTACAAAAGGAATATGACCGCCTGTGATTGCGTCACCTAATGAAGCAGGAGGATCCATAGGGTCATTCTGAGTTCTTTCTTGGTCCAATTCTTCCCTGAGCTTATCCTCCTCTACCTTTTTTTCTTAATTCTTCAACCACCTCCTCGGATTCCTTTTGTTTTCTCTATGCCTCTTTTTTCCTTAACCTATATTGTTCTTCTTTATGCCTCTGAACCTCTTCTACTTGTTTCTTTTCAGCTTCTTCCTTCTTTTTTCTCTCTGCCTCGGCCTGTTGTAATTTTAAGGCATCTTCCTTTTGTTTTCTGTAGCTTCCTCTCTGCTGCATTGTTGCTATCTTTACTCCCGCTAGTGCTACCTTTCTTCTTGAACCGCTTGCTCAGCTCAGTCATGTTACTGGATCTCCTATACACCTCTTGATCCTTATTGAAGTGATTTGAGTATTCATAGCGTATCCCAATGGCAACACAATGTTCTGCGACTCTTCCACTACTGTCATTTCTATAGAAAATTTTCTCCCCAAAGTTAAAATTTTCCAACTCTTTTACAAACTCAGAAGCACCTTTGAATTTGGCGAACTTATAACCTCCTATGTAGAAACATAGTGGTGGGAATGCTGCCTTTTTCATGTCATGGAGGAAGTTACCTACTGTATTTATGAAAACTTGCATGAACGCTTATGTATGGAATACATAGTTCGTAACATATTTGGGCAGCAGTGATGGACCTTTGGAGCCTCCATACATCCTCAAGTATGTTCCTTCTTGTGAGAAAAAAATATATCCCATATTCGCAAATAACATCCATGGCTCTATCCGACAAAAAATTGGTCTCTTTGAGGAAGATCAGCTCATAAAGGGACATAAAAAACTCTTCACAAATAAGATTGTAGAAAGTTGTGTACCTATGTGCCCACAGAATCTGATAAGAAACATACACAGGAGTTTTGTTTCGTGTCCAAATGCAACCAAGATTGGTGAAAGGGTGCCTACACAAGATGCAGTCGATCAGGTAAGACGACATATAAAACTCAGACCTCTTTTGAGTTATACCTCCTTATGCAGCAGCTACACAGGATGATAAGCTTTTCAATATGATTTTTGCTCGGTTGAAAATCGTGCCTTCAAAGGCCACATAATATATTAAAGGAATCCAAGTTAATTTATACAGTGTTCCATTGGCTCGGCCAAAAATCTTGTTCAACATTAAAGCTATGATCCTGAAAGGCGTCCGTAATCTTGAGGACTCATATTCGCCAGTTGTCGTTTGGCATGGTTGTTTTCCTGTTATCATCATCTTCTTTGCACACTCCAAAATATCCAAATCTACCTTTTTGACACACTCATCAATCATCATAACCTATGCAGGGGGAAGCTTCCAGGCTAAGGCTATGTAAGCTGGAGTGAATGAAGCAAAAGGTTCCCCATCTACATTAGAGATAATCATTATGGAAGGATTTGTAAAAGGAAAAATGCACCTGATGACTTCGGAGCAAGTAAAAATTTCTAGGCATGTCGCGACCTTAGTGATGCTTGAGTTTTTTATGTTCTTGTACAAGAACATTTCTTCAAAATCAACATCGGGGACATCCTGATCTCTGATCATTTGATAGAGCTCTCTCCATTTGAATTATGGGAAAGCTCCTATAAAGGCCTCAGTATCCTCGAATTTGATCTCTGTCTTGGAGATGATCACCACATCTAAATAGACCTCACTCGCCTTTTCCTTCTTCTTACTACCATTTTTTGGCATTGTGTCAATTTATCGTTTTCGAGCTGTCCTTCAGGAGGTAATCCTTATCGGTGAGAGTAGAACCAATGAAACGAGCATGGTGGGAGGTGTCTTAGTGATACCGCAGTTGTTTTGGGTAATGAAATCATGCGTTATTTCACTGAATCTTTCTATAGTGAAAAGCAAAGCTATTATTTGTGATGTGACAAAAGGTGTGTATTTACAGAGTTCAAAATAAAAAATTATCGGCACATGTGTATACGCTGCTTTGTGAAAAAACCTGTTTTTATCCTAGCTTTTCCTTCATTTCTTACAACAACAATAATCAGCCATAATGTGGAAACTGATCATTTTCCTGTTAGTTCTTTTATGCATTAATGTTCGTTGATTTTATCTAGATTAGTGGAGTTCACCAGCTTAGTTTCAAATGTTGTGTTTATTAATACAAAAATGTCAACCAAAATATTTTTCTCTTGATCTTATTCAAGTTGGGGGTTGTGCAACAAGAGGAAGGTGAAACCTCATACTGTCGTAATGACTCATTTCATAGTGAAGGGAGATGTATTCTTAAACCTTGAAAAAAACTGGATACCGTTACTCTCAAAAAATAGAAAACCTTGCGGTTTTGTGTAACATCCCCAACAACCCCTTTTATTCTATCACTTCCATGGGGTACTTGACCCCTTCTCCCAAGATAGTCGTTGCCGAGTAAAACCATGCTGTGCGCAAATAATATTAGTGGAAAAAGATATCTTTTAATCCCAATGCCAGAGAAATGAAAATGAGCAAGAGTAGGAACTTTCATCCCAGTAAGGTATAGGAGAAATCTTTCAAGAAATGAGTTTCTCCATCTCAGGGAGGAACTTCGCCCTAAGAGAACCGAACGCACAACCAGTTTTCCGTAGTGAAAGCTGCGTGAAAAAAGGAAACACTCCATAGGTTAACTCCATGGAGGATGGATGTGGTTGAATATTAAGCTTTCCTACTGGCTAGGTGTGTAGACAGTTGTAAGGCCAAAGAAAACTAGTCAAAAGTGCCCTTGGAGGGTTTTGGTTGTGCAAACTAAACAAAAAGACCCTAGGGACCATGGATTGTGTTCTAGCAGGAAAAGGGTCGTGGAAAGGAGAGGGAGAAGTTAACCAACGGTAAAAACCGGTTATGACGCATCTAACCCAAAACCCTGCCACTCATATATAAAGGTTTTAATAATTAACAAAAAGATGACTAAAGTACGAGATCGAAAAACCCCCTACCCATCAACTATAGAGATGGACACGGTGTTGGTCTGAGTGTGAAAGCTCCAGTTGTCTTTCCTTGGTTGGTTGCTCTCCAAAATGACGTTTTTGGGATAAAAAAATAACAACTCACCATTTATATAAAGAAAATCGATGAAACTGTCTTTAATACAGTTGTTGGATAGTTTAATGTGGTTGTTGTCGCAATTAATAAGGTTGGTTCAAAACATCGTTTGGCGCTAAAACTCAATAACTTGTTGCGTAATGCCGATACCTATCGAAAACTTTCTTCAAGGCCTATGATACCATCGATGATGGAATGCAAGTTCTTGCAATAGTGTCGGTGGAAAATAATGAGTTCCTCTAACCACATCGACGAAAACTCATCGAATTTTTTTGAAGAATTTACCATTTCATTTACCATAACTGTGTATGTGAAAAGCTTGAAAATCCCTTAACACTGGGCCGCAATTCACCTTCGGTAATATTCGTTAAATTCTTCGATCGTATTGGAGGCAACTCACGACCGTGTCGGAGAGTTTCAGCGAGTTGCGCTGAAATGGTGCTTCGTGGGAAACTTCTTTTGCACACACCAAGTACGTCAACAAAACTGACTGAGTTCCTCCAAAGCGTTGGCAGAACTGGACTAGTTACTCCGATATGTCGGCGGAAAAATATGAGTTTTAACTTAGCCAAAAAACATTATTTGCTAAACCTTTTGGAAAGACAAGTGCTTAGGATGGATTTTCTAGGGATGAATAACTAGTCTAAATAAGATTTCAAACAATAAGTATGGAGGGGCCCTAAAATGGAGAAAAAAATGAGGAAGCAGTTGCAGCAGCAACAATTGGCGACTAGCTGGAAAACAGAAATATATGAAAAAACTATCTTTAGAAAACAAGACTGCTACATGGTACTTGATTATGGATACACAACAATTTCTTCAATGCATTCTTTGAGATCATTTAAGAAGCTAGACTTATCCAGGGATGTAAATTTTTGTGCATCACATTGATTGTAGTCTTTTGGGAGTAGGGTAACTAGGATTAGGAGTCTTGATAACTCTCTTGGGGCCAAAATATGAGATTTATTTTGCCTCTATATTTTGGTCACCACTATATATGAATCCACAGGATTATAACAAGGTTAGACAGATGTATTCGTTAATTCCTCATTCCCATGCTTATTAGCATTATTTTCATGCTTTCTATTTTAATGACATTTGTCTTTTGAGTCTTCCTTGATTGTCTCTTATACTTTGAGAAATTGATGTGGGTTCTTCCATCCATAATGTCCATTTGTGTGAGTGATAAACTTGTTTCAAGCTCACATATGGAGAAGAACCTCTTTGAGCAATCCTTTTGATATGTTGATTTATTCCTTCAGCATATCTTCTTTGGTGCGGATTGTTTATCTTGGAATTTTCACTCTTTACTATAAGCCTTTTGGATTTCAATATGTAGCATGGGATTATTTTGAATGCCATACATCCGTCAGACCTTCTTTCTTTCTCTGGGTCTATCACGGTAAGCTTCCTAGGACAGATATTAGTGTGAGGATTGATGGATCCCCAAGATAGTACTCTAGACCTCATGAGCGTTAGTTATTTTATAGGGTTTTAAAAGACTTCATTGTGGACTTGAAATTAGATTCCCTTTTAATAGTCGATCAATAATTAAAGAATTTCAACTTTGATCAAATTACCACACATGTTTTCTCGTAAGCAAATCTTGATTTACAAATACCTTTGAGATTATTTAGATTCCTATGTTTCCAAGTGTCAAATATTGAGCTGGTTTATTCTAAGCAAATAACAAGCAAACACGAATAAAAAAAAACTAAATGAAAACAAGAAAGGAAAGGTTTTATTTATGTATAAAAGTGTTCCCAAATCCTATGTGAAGTAATTCTTCAGAACAAGGCCATTTACATGAATATTTTCTCCATGCCCTTGTAAATCTTGCAACTTGTAAGTTGAAGGGCCAAGCTTCTCAACAATTTGATAGGGACCAACCCATAGATGTTGAAATTTTGTGTGTTTTCCTTTCTCGTCATGCGGGTGATCCCACTTTAATACCAAGTCTCCTATTTCAAAGTTCCCCTTCCCGGATTTTCGTTTATCAAACCATCTCTTGACAATATCCTAATGTTGTTAAATCTATCTTTGGACTTTTGTCTGGATTCTTCAAGTTTCAGCTGAGTGTTAATATATGCTTGTAAGATCTCGATGCCAAATCCTCAGGATGCTTGAGCTAATTGCAATGAGTTAAGTAGAATGTTTGGGGGTAAAATAACTTCTTTCCCATATACCAGAGTATAGGGAAAATTCCCTAAGGAATTCTTCGGGGTGACCCTATCTACCAATAATGCATTGGGAAGGGTTGTGTGCCATTTTCTTTGATTTTCAATCACGGTTTTCTTCAAAATTTAGATGAGATTCTTGTTTGTTGATTTTGCTAACCCATTTCCCTAAGGATAATAATTTGTTGAATAATTTAGTTTAATTCCCTTTTCATAAGCAAATTCAATTATCTTGACAGATGAGAAATAAGATGCATTATCAAAAACAAGGGAAATTGGAACCCCAAACCTGGTCATAATGTTCTCTTGCATACATTTAATGACCACATCCTCATTTACTTTGCACAACAGAACCGCTTCAACCCATGATGTGAAATAATCTATAGCCGTAAGGATATATCGATGTTGTAGTGAAGAGTTTGGATTGATTTCCCCAATGATATATACACCCCAAAGAATAATAACAAGTTGTAATGGTGCGACTGCTTTTGACAATCTAACACCACTCCTTTGGCACACATTGCATTTTCTTGCGTAAGCATGAGAATATTTGAATAGTGTGGCCAATAGTAGCTAGCCCTAAGAATCTTATGAGCGCCAGTATATCCAGAAAAATGTCCTACCACTTACCCATCATGCAATTCTTTAACTACTTTGCATGAATCTTTCTTCTCAAGACACCTAAGAAAAACTCCATCATAATTATTTCAAAAAATGTATTCCATTAATTATATGATAAGCGGTTGACTTCAATCATAGCGCCCTTGTTTGCTTGGAATTCCAATGTTCAGGTAGATGTCTTTGCTGAATATAATGCACTAAATCTCGGTACCATGACTCAGGAGTGGTGAAAATGGGGCATACATCAATAAAAATTTATTCATCTTCGTTCTCCCAAACATACTGCTCATTATCATGACTTTCCGCTAGCAACTCTCAAATCCCTTGACCTTTAATGATAGTAGTAAGATTGAATTCTAAATCATATTCTTGCAATGTTGTCACCCAGTTTCCTCTTCACTCAACCAATTCTTTCTCTACGAAGAGGGACCTAACAACCGAATGAGGAACAATAACGTTGGTTCTCTTTTTCAAAATATAAGGTTTGAATAGTTTTACTGCTATGAAAAATGTGTACGCTTGTTTTTCTACGGTAGGGTAATTCAATTCATCCCCTTGTAATCCAGTTCTCATAAATGATATTGGGTATTCATCTCCCAACTCTCCTTTCTGCGTGAGCACCGCTGTGAGAGAGTTATCTGAAGCAAAAGTATACAGAATAAAATCCTTTTCAAAGTCATGAATCCTTAAAGAAGGCACATGAGCTATTGTTGTTTTGATTTCTTTAAAAGTGACCTTCTCGATATCAATCCACTTGAATTGTATGCTTTGATTCACCATTTGTTGCAAAGGTTTTACAATCTGTACAAAATATAGTACAAACTTCAAACAAAAATTTATCATTCCCATGAATGACTACATTTTTTGTTATGGGGCAAGGGAATAATATATATAACTTCAACTCTCTCTGGGTCAATTGAGATCCCCTTCTTTGAGATTATATGACCTAACAGTTTTAACCCTTCCAGAACCATGAAAATTCTCTTCTTTGGATTTAGAGATATGTCATATTTTCTACTGTGGTCAAATATCTGTTTCCAACAAAAAAGGTGGTCTTATCTTTTCTTAGAGAAAATTGTTAGAGAAAATTGTCACAATCCTTAAGTATACCACTACACAATGGTCGATTAATCCCCAGAATGCAATGTCCATGGCCCTCTGAAATGTAGCTCTGGCATTTATGAGGCCAAATTGAAATCTCTTATAAGCAAGTGTTCCCCACTTCATGCGAAATGTAGTCTTTAGTCTATCTTGTTCATCTACTAATACTTGATTGTAGCCTTAGAACCCATCTAATAAGGAGAACAATTCTGAACCTGACACATTCTGAAGAATTTGTTCCATCGGTGGAACTGGATAATTATCTTTATCTGATGCTCTATTTAGATTTCGAAATTCAACACACAACCTTATCTCTCCTTAATTCTTTTGTACTGGAACCAAATTATCCACCCATTTGGAATGTCAAACTCTGAAGATAATCTTTGCATCTATCAACTTCTTTACCTCGTTTTGGATTAAAGGCTCTAACTTTGGATGCATTTTCCTGATTTGCAGCTGAAATAGTTTTACACCTGTCTTAGTAGGAATTATATGATGAATGATGCACGTATCATATGTTTTTAGATCTTCATATGCCCAGGCGAAGATATTTTTATATTGCTGAAACAATTTGATGAACCGACTCATTTCTCCATGCGAGAAACACTTTCCCAAATTTACATAATTGGGCTCAACTTTCGTCCCTAAATTGATTAGCTCGTGTTGCATAGATGAACTGTTGATTTTGACATTGGCTAATTTTGTGAATTTGCTATGTAGATCAAAAATTCCCTTAAGTGTCCTTACTCCTTTGGGCATAAAAATTCCTTCGGTCAATTCTCCATTTTGTAACTCTGTCTAATGTGCTTCATCATCAATTACAAATTCTTTGAAAACTTCATCATTGGTCAGAAAATTGATAATTTGTTCATCGTCATCAAACACCCCCAAATTTGTGTTATTATCATCTATTGATGGCTTGAAAATAAGTTCAATGAAACACTTATGATTAGTTGGCACTAACCTGGAAGCAAAAGTAGCTAATAAACCAGTTGCAGCATTTTTTAATCTAGGAATTGAATTTATATTAAAAGCATTAAAATGTGCTATAAAATTCCATATTTCAGCTTGATATCCTTTTAGGTGTGGATATAAACAATGAATTGTGTCTCTAACTTTCCTAACCACTATCTCAAAATCACCAAAAAATTTTAATTCTTTTGCATTTACTTCAATGGATTTCTTTAGGCCCTGGACTAGAGCTTCATATTCAACGGTATTGTTTGTGCATTCAAACTCTAATCTACAAGAGAGGAAATGTTTATTATGTTTTGGATCAATCAGGATGCAACCCGCTTCTGATCCCTCTTGTATTTTAGAACCATCAAAATATAAAAACTAGAATATATCTTTTAAAACTACTTGGTTAGTATCATTTCCTTCATTAGTGACTAAATTTAATATGTTACAGTCAATATCATCAGTCCGTTAAAATAGAAGGAGATCGGACTATGTTTCCGATTCACAACTAACGTCTTCAGCTTGGTAATTCCCTGGTTCAAGCTCTAAAAATTATTTTACTAAAACTGAAGATGAGAAATTTATAGGTTCATTCTTTTCTTCCAAATGGGTTACATTCTTTTTAATATCTGGTTCTCTCATAATCTTAATCTGATTTTGACTATTTTTGTACGACATCCACATGTGAGACCAATCGGTTGCAAAGTAACCATTTAGTTTTGTTGACTAGCCCCTTCTCAAAATTAATCCATAAGCCTCTGATATATCTACCACCATAATATCTATGAACTGACATACTCTAGGACCTGCAGACAATCAAATTACCACATCCTTCATCTCCCCTATAAATTTAACAACAGACCTGTCCAGTTGAATGATCCAAGAGGAGGCTGGTGTTCGTTGGCCATTAACATTCTTACAAATCAAAAGCGACATAACATTGGAAGAGGCTCCAAAGTCTACCAAACACTCGTGTACATTGTGATTGAAAATTTCAAATGATAACAAGAAAGGTAAAGTCTAAGATTTAGATTTGCCACCAATGTTTGCTTCATTAATCTTAGTATCAAATTCAATGGCTTCTGAAGTACTATCGGTTTGTGGGTCAAAGGCTTCCAATAGTTCCTTTATTTGCTGAGGCAAATTACATAATTCAAATAAAGAGATATTTGCGTTAGTTTTATTAATGTCTTCTACAATATCATGCCTCATGTCATATTCTACATAACCTTTCTTAGTACTTTATGTTTTATTTTCCAGAGCTTTCATAGGTTTGTTAACTACTGGATTTGTCTTTTATATGTTTCTTGGATTAGACTTAGGTTGCGCTTGAGTAGTGCTGATAATTTTCTTCATGGTTTATTTTATCTTCTTTATTTTAAGCAGCACTAAACTTTCATCCACTACCGGTCCTTTACTTCTAGTTGTAACATTTACTGATGACACTTGATGTTGATGTATTTTTAACTTCAGAATGTATTCACTTGTATATCTTATGTATTGTACCCCGATGTTTATTTCGGGAAGTATCTATAATGTAATTGAGCCATGTCATGCCTCGATGTTCCGATCGGGAGATTCAATAATGTAAACAAGTCATGTAAAGTCATTGAGTTTAACCCTCCATTGTAATTCGGGGCAATAGTACCCACAATTGATTAAAGGTTAACCCTACTTGTTGAACAAAGGGAAAAGTCCCCACAATTGTGGGGCACTAGGGTTATTAGACTCTCCTAGAGAATTCGACCCTGGTAAGTAATTGTTAAGTGAGGCTGACTTGTTAGGGTGGAAAAAAAGTGAATGAAAGAATACAAATAGAAGTGAGGCTCTCCTCATTTCTACACATAACACACACACTCACTCACTGGGGCGCATGAGTGAGAGAGGAGAAGCTCTCTCAAGTGAGAGAGAGAGAGAATAGTTGTTGGAGATCATATTTTCTGTCTTTGGGTTTTACTGCTGGCATTGGTGCTTATTCTATCTCTGAGAAAGTTGCAGGGTTTTCTCCTTTATGGTTTCCCTGAGGAAAATTCTTTGTGTCTCTTGTCCCTTGTGTTTATTGTTGTGCATGTTATTCTCTCAAATAAGATCCTAAGATCATATTGCTTAAATGGTAAAAATCTAACATGGTATCAGAGCTAACCTGAGAAGAAGACATAGTGCAGCTGCAGAAGCTAGGGATTCTTAATTTTTGGGTCTCTCTCCACAATCCATCAGCAAAAGGAGGCTAGGTTGACTCTCCATTGAAGGGTGCATCTTTTTGTCGAAGCAGAATTTGATTCCGGGCATTTTCAGTTTTTGCTACGGGAAATTAGGGATTCTTACAGAAGAGGAATTTTTGAGTGATCCTCACATGGGATTTCTCTCCTCATAAAAATTGAAGTTTAGAGACCTAGGTCAATATTTTTGGTTGGGTGAAACTCCGGGAAAGTCAAACCCTAGTTTGACCCTGCGCCTGAAAATCCCTAAAATACTGAAACTGATCATTTTGGTATATTTGTTATATCTCGAGATTTGAGAAGGATCAGGTGCTGAAAATTTCACAGGTCGAAGATAGATTCTTGATGTACATTGTGTCCATGTTTCAGCCTCATATTCACTATATTATAGGAGATATGATTCCTCCAAGTTAGGGTTCCAGCCTCTCCCAGGATTCTTCCCCAAACAAGACACCTAGGGAGAATTTATATATCTCGGCCTATGAAGGTCCAAATGAAATTTCTCAATATTTTCCATAAAAGGCACAGACTTTACTTACTTTGGTAAAAAATTTAGACCCCAAAAATGAAATAGTGACACGTGGCAGTCCGTACAACTTTGCTATACTGAACAATCCTGAAACAAGTCACCTTGGGAAAACGCTCATAAGTCCCAATTGGTGAAACCTATGGTTTTGGAACAAGGACAGACGAGGCTACCTCAGTATGAAATTTCAGACACCTAAGAGTAGTACTTTTGAAGATACCGCAAAAACAGTATTAGGCATTTCTGCATAATAAATTAGTAAACTAGGGCTTCCTGTCTCGGGAGCTTCCCTGCACTATTTTCAGAAAAGGAGTACATTGGACAGCTCGCCTTGAAAATGTCTATCTTTATATCCAATCAGATTTTAAAGATTCCAATTTTTTAAAATTAGGGTTTCTCTGACAAACCCTAGATCAGCCAGCTCCGAAACCAAGATGGACACCTCAAATTGGTAAGATCTAATATTTTGCTATTTACAGTTGAGGTTCTCATTTCAAGACGACTAATCACACCAGATTGATGACAAGCTTGGAGAGGCTGACAACTTCCAAGCATGGAAGTATAGGATCTCACTAGTTCTTGAAGGAAATGAATTGGACACCTACATAAGTAGAGAGGTTCCAATTCCTGAGGGAGATGAGGCTAAAAGCCTTACACAAGAAGAACTTGGTCAAGGCCAAGAAGATCATTGATGATTCAATAGAGGATCACCTTATACCACAAGTGTCTTCGCTAAAGACACCAAAAGAGATGTTTGATTCCTTGACCAAGCTATTTGAAGGAAAGAGCATAAATCGAAAGATGACTTTGAGAAACCAGTTGAAGAATGTGAATATCCAGAATGCAAAGACCATACAGTCATACTTTACGAGGGTCTCTCAAATCAAAGAACATCTTGAAGCGGTAGAAGAAGAAGTGGAGAATGCAGAAGTTGTGATAACCACCTTAAATGGCCTCCCAAGATCATGGGATTCATTCATTCAAGGAATGTGTGCCATAAGGAAGTGATTAATTTCATCAGACTCTGGGAAGAGTACACACAAGGTGAAGCTCGACTCATAATAAGAGAAAAGAAGATGGGAGCAACTTAATATCAATATTTCACGATTCAAAGAAGATACCTCAAGCGATGAGGAATATGAACTCAATTCTTGAAGAGCCTATTATCCATCTTGAGCATTTGGATAAGAAATGATGTTGTTGTGAATGAAGAAGATGATGAAGCTGAAAGAAGGAGTCTACCCATGAAACAAATAAAGATAAGTATTCAATTGTCATTTCATGATATTGTTTTGTTATGCATTTGTTTGTATTCAGTTGATGTATTATGCATGATAGAATGTTTGCATTAATGACAGTATACTACTAATATGCGTGTGATGGGTAAGTAGCACATGGTGCTATACAACTCTCCATTACTAATTATATAGAATGAAACATCTTTGCTGACATATTGGATTAGTGCACAATCTCAATGTTGTCCTGGTAGAGATGGAAGGCATCTAGAAAGTTTCCGTGAGATATGGATGAATGTTGTATTGGCTAAAATAGTTGCATGATCATATATTTATGCATAAGAATTTTTCATTATGAATATACCTTATGAAATGTTTCTAACCATACAACTGGTGCATATGACTTGTAGGAAAGATTGTGTACAATCACCTACAAGAAAAGAACGTTGAGACTTGTTTCAAAGAACAAGTGACGACAGTTGAAGAAATAATCCAAGATGAAGAATAATATGATGAATGCAGCGACATCATTGATGAAGAAGTAGCCAAGAAGAAAGGGAAGACTAGTTCAATAAGAATGATGTGCTAGGATGCTCTTTCGTTGTTTTGTGATGGTCACATGTAAAATATCCTTGGAGATCCTATAGTCTGTGCTAGGATGCTCTTTCACGGTTTTGTTGACGCACGTAATCTGTCCTGTGGATTCCACAGTATGGCTAAAGATGATGAAGACCTATAGAATCCATTCTTTGGGAGAATGGAGGCACCTGGTCAGTTACCATGAAATTGATTCATTTTGGGACTGAATCTCAACTTAGTGCTAAGAAGCCATTCTTTGGGAGAATGGAGGCACCTGGTCAGTTACCAGGAAATTGATTCAGACTAGGACTGAAGCTCAGCTTAGTGTTGCAAAGCTATTCTCTAGGAGAATGGAGGGACTGACACTCAGCCTAGGGTTGAGAGCCATTCTTTGAGAACGAAAGATGCAAGTGTTGGGCGGGCCATTCTGACATGGTTCTTGGATGTGTTCCTCTCATGTTCGGATATAAGTGTTGCAGAAGATGAATACCTACCTATAGGCTAGGCCTTCAACCGGCATGAAAAAGGGTTGGCTCTGTAGAACTTGTTGTGATGAGAAGAATGAAGAGATAGCACAATTTGATGTAGATAGCGAAGCAGTGATGATGATGATGATCCAGTGATGATCCAACTTTGATGTTGATCCAGTGCAAGTGATGATCCAGACTTGATGAAGATGAATTGACGATGAAGATGACTTGACGATGAATATGACTTGAAGATGAAGATGACTTGATGATGATCTAGATGATACAGAGAATAAAACTTGTGTTGATAAATTGTGTCAAGAGAATACCTTCCTAGTTAAGAGGGAGTGTTGATGTATTTGTAACTTTGAAATGTATTCACTTGTATATCTTACGTATTGTACCCCGATGTTTATTCCGGGAAGTATCTATAATGTAATTGAGTCATGTCATGCCCCAATGTTTCGATCGAGAGATTCAATAATGTAAACAAGTCATGTAAAGTCATTGAGGTTAACCCTCCATTGTAATTCGGGGCAATAGTCCACACAATTGAGTCAAGGTTAACCCTCCTTGTTGATCGGAGGGAAAAGTCCCCAAAATTGTGGGGCACTAGGGTTATTAGACTCTCCTAGAGAAGTCGGCCCTGGTAAGTAACTGTTAAGTGAGGCTGACTTGTTGGAGTGGACATAAAGTGAACGAAAGAATATAAATAGAAGTGAGGCTCTCCTCATTTATACACATCACACACACACACTCACTCACTGGGGCACATGAGTGAGAGAGGAGAAGCTCTCTCAAGTGAGAGAGAGAGAACAACTTTTGGAGATCATATTTTCTATCTTTGGGTTTTATTGCTACCATCAGTGCTCATTCTATCTCTATGGAAGTTGCGGGGTTTTCTCCTTTATGGTTTCCTAGAGGAAAATTCTTTGTGTCTCTTGTCTCTTGTGTTTATTGCTATGCACGTTATTCTCTCGGATAAGATCCTAAGATCATATTGCTTAAATGATAAAAATCTAACACTTGAATCTCCTCAGTATGCTCCTCCTCACTCAACCCCAATGTGGGTGCCCAATCCCATAATACCATCGTGGTTTCCTCATTTGTTTCTTCTAGCTCATTTGTTTGGTCTTCATCTACCTCAAGCTCTGTCAATTGGGAATCTAACTATTGATTCATAACCAAAGTCATCGAATTTATCCACTGTGGGCAGCTTTTTTCATAATGATGTTCTTGATGAAAAGTATAGAAATGGTCCCTGCCTACTTCATTAAAATTTTAAACAGAAGAATTAATTGGAGGTGGTTGAATTTGTCCACTTTCTTCCCTTTTTTGTAATAAGGATTGAAAGGATTTCTAGATGAATTAGCTCCCTTTTATTTTTCTAAGTCTACTATCTTATTTGATAACTTGTGTACCATCTTGACCACATTTTCTAACTCATTCGAGTGTTCTTCTTTGGGCCTAGTTAACAACAAAGGTTTTTAACTGGCTTTGTTTTTTACTTCTGGTTTTGAAGTGTGCTTTGCTATACTATCAAGATCAGCTCCCACCTTGCTGGATAAGTCATAATTTTCTACCAATGTGGGCTTGACAGCCCTTTTCACAAACATTGCTACCAAAGATTCTTCTATTGGTATAGTGTTGTAGTATAGTATTCTACCAAAGATTCTTCTACTGGTTTTTTTGCACCACTAAAACTACTTAAAAGAGTAGTAAACCTTTGATTGAAATCTTGAAATTTTTCTTTCTTTTCCATCCTCATAGACAGTAACTCTTTCATAAGGCTAGCTACAATTTTTTTATTACCGAATTTGCTTTTAAATACCCTTTCGAAAGTATCCTAGATTGCTATTGAATTGGCTTGTAGACTAAAAAACCAAGAAGATTATTTAGGCTCAAAAGTATATGGAAATATTCTGCATACAACATCTTTATGTTAAAAATTTAAAAGATCTAGAGCGAGATAAAAAATAAAAAATAAAAAATAAAAATCAAATGGTCTTCTGCAAAAATGTCTTTTCCAGGGTCAAACTTTGGTAACACTCATTCTGGGTGCTTAGGAAAATCATGCAAAGGCGTAGCTAGATTAAGTGGTGTTCTGGCCCTCCATGTCAATTGATTAACAACTGTAGCCATAACTCGAGGCAGAGACTGTGGTGGAGAATGGGGGAAAAATTGAGTTGTAGGGGACTCTGGTCCCAACTGATCAAGAGGTTGAGTGATTTGTCGGATAAATAGATCTACCAATTCTTCCAAACTTTCTACAAGGATTGAATCTTGAGTATAAGAGATTGCTTTCTTGGAAGCCTTCCTTCCTGGTAACATAGGGATTACTTTCAACCCTCCAAGTTTCTTAACGTAAGATCTTGTATGCCTCCGAAAGTGATCAACTTCTTCGAATGGAACAATGTACAAACGTTTTGAACCTTCTTCTTTAGAACTTACCTTTTCTTGTTCTTCAGATTCAAGAATGAAATATTCAAGAAAAGTAGTTTCAGATGTATTTCCACTGGAATAGTTTCTTACAAACTGATTTGCTCTGTCATCCATGCACTAGCGGACCTCCTTCTAGGGCCAAATCTTTTGATGCCTGGAAAATCTCTATGAACTAATAGTAGGGATTCTCCCTGGTAAGCAATCCCAATTAGACCTTCCACCGTTTGGTGTGGGGAATTTGTCAGGTTAACGGTCCTGCTACCGTAGTTAAGTTTGTTTAATCTTTTACGACCCGATCCACCGTTTCTGTGATTTTCTTTAAATGAATGAATGAGATGAAAATTCCTAAGCTAAATGCATGCAATTGATGAACACAAACCTCACAAGTGATGCGTAGGTTCTTACCTCCCATTTTATCACTCATGTTCCACAATCACTTCTTTAAATATGAATATAAACAAATCTATTATATCCTAATTTTTTCTAGTCTGATCTATCCTATCCCCGTAGGGAGAAAATTTAAAAGAAGTAGAGAAATGTACTGTAAGTATTCACAATAAATCTTGCACATAGTTGTTTCAATTCCATATGCATGGTTACAACAGAAAGATTATCAAAGATAGCATTGAAATAATAAAACATTCATTACTCTATTCATACATAGGATTTTATATAGAAAGCAAAACCACTTATCCTCAAAGAAATAATTCATAAGAATTAGAATGATCTCACAGTTGTACGGAAACTAAATAGAAGTAGTTCCAAATTTGAGATTCCACGCATTCCATGCAAAAACTCATGCAGTCCTTTCCCAGCAAGTAGGTCCTTCTTTATTAGCAGAAAAAATGAGTTCTCCTTACAAAATAATCCAGCCTCCTTGTGCTAGTGAAAATCCCACTAAACCTACTTTCTACCTCTATTTATATTACAAAATTGTCATCTAGTGACTCATCAATTTCCCTAACCCCACGAAATCCAAAATTACATCTTTCAGTGCTTTACACTCGAAAATGACAAAATACACAAAAAGACAAAAGTTCTCTACTGGGCCCAGCCAAACTTGAAGTATATTCTCCCCATGCATTTGCTTCCTCTACGGTAGTATTCTAATTTATGGGCTCCAGCATTTGCACGGTAACCTTGTGCACGACCAACTGGGTCTCCACACATGTCACCATTTCTGGGGCAGATTTGTACACGTTTTCCAAAATGTGATTGCTGATGAAAGCTTGCGCAACCCAAGTTTTAACATCTTCTTCATTCACAACTTCCATTTTTTGAATGTACTGCACATCCTTTTGTAATCTATCCTGTAGATACGCCATATGCTTGTCTATATATGGAAGATCAGTGATCTTTGCATCCAAAGAAAGTTGGCATTTATCGTGGACTTGGATTATCTTTTTATAGAACTCGGTACATTTTACCAAAGTTTTGTCCATTTCATTATTTAACCTAGCGGGAGATTTTCTGCAAAACTCCAAGAGTGTCATTTCTATTTTTATGCTTCCAGCTGTTTTTTGCGGCATCTGTTTTGGAAATGTTGAGTTAGCCTCCACCCAAGTCAGTTGGCTTTGAACTTTTCCTCCAAATTCTATTAGTCTTTTTTCTGAAATCTAGTGACTTTACTACATTTTTTGTTAATATAGTCACCATCAGTTTTACTTTATAAATTTCTCCCGAGAGGTTAACTTGAACTTGGTGCATTTTCCTAGGATGTTGCAAGACTAATCACATAACGGAGTGATGTCCTACTTTATTTCATTAGCTATCTTTAGTTTCTTCTCCAGAGATTCCTTTTGAGCCACCAACTCTTCTAATTGGTCTTTAATTCCCCCACTTGTTGGCTCGCCATGGATTCCCTTGATTCCAACTCTGAGATCCTGGCTTCAAAATCCCTTTTCTCTCCCTCCATAATCATTACCTGCACCTCTAAGGCATCCTTTTTTTCCAACGCTTGGTATTCCCTTCGGAGTCTTTATTTTTCCGAGAGGATAGCTTCATGATTTATTTTTATTTATATTCCTTCTCCTCTTGTCTTGGCCAGATTTTCTTTCATCTTGAGCATTTTTCCTTTTGATGCTCTACATTTCCATCAACCAGTCAACATTATCAGGACTGGCTTGTGCAACTGCTACATTCACAGAGGCCATGAACTTAGGGTATTTATGAGTACCCTCCATGATGGTATTTTCAGTCACCATAACCACATCATCCTGTGCTCCCATTTTTACCTTTTTTAAGACCTTCTGGTGATGTTCTTTCTTGTCTTATCAAAAAACATGGTATCTAAGCACACCACCGTGTGCTTCTTAGACAGAGTGAAATGCGTAAGCCCAAGTTGTGCAAAAGGAATATGAACACCTATGATTATGCCACATGATGAAGCAGGAGGATCTACCGGGTCATTCTGAGTTGTTTCTTGGTCCAATTCTTCCCTGTTCTTATCCTCCTCCTCCTTTTTTCTTAATTATTTAGCCGCCTCCTCGGCTTCCTTTTGTTTTCTCTCTGCCTCTTCTTTCCTTAATTTGTCTTCTTCTTCTTTCAACCTTTGAGCCTCTTCTGCTTGTTTCTTTTCAGCTTCTTCCTTCTGTTTTCTCTTTGCATCGGCTTGTTGTAATTTTAAGGCCTCTTCCTTTTGTTTCTCCAGCTTCCTCTCTGCTGCACTATAGTTATATTTACTACCGCTAGTGCTACCTTTATTCTTGAACTGCTTGCTCAGCTTAGTCATGTTACTGTCTATTTTGTACACCTCTTCATCCTTATCGAAGTGATCTAAGCATTCATAGCGTATACCAATGGTCACGCAATGTTCTGCGACTCTTCCACTATTGTCATTTCTATGGAAACTTTTCTCCCAAAAGTGAAAAATTTCCAACTCTTTTAAAAACTCAGAAGTGCACTTGAATTTGGTGAACTTATAACCTCCTATGTATAAAGTTAGTGGTGGGAAGGTTTACTTTTTCATGTCATGCAGGAAGTTACCTACTCCATTTATGAACACTTGCCTAATCGCTTCTTTATGGACTACATAGGTCGTAACATATTTGGGCAGCAGTGATGGAGCTTTGGATCCTCCATACATCCTCAAGTATGTTCCTTCTTGTGAGAAAAAATATTCCCCATATTCACAAATAATGTGCATGGAATTATCTGATAAGCAATTGGACTCTTTGTGGAAGATCAGCTCATAAATGGGCATCAGAAACTCTTCACAGATAATCTTGTAGAAACTTGCATACCTATGTTCCCACAGAATCTGATAAGCAACATACACAGGAGTTTCATTTTGTTTCCAAATGCACCCAAGCTTAGAGAAAGGGTGCCTGCACCGAGTTACAGTCAATCAAGTAAGACAACATATTAAACTCACACCTCTTATGAGTTATACCTCCCTGTACGGAATCTACACAAGATTACAAGCTATTCGCTATGATGTCTTCCCAGTTGAAAATGGTGCCTTCAAAGGTCACATAATATATCAAACAAAACCAACTTAATTTATATAGTTTTCCATTGGCTCGACCAAAAATCATGTTCAACATTAAAGATACGATCCTAAAAGGGGTTTGTAAGCTTGAGGACTCATCTTCTCCAGTTGCCTTTTAGTGCAATTGTTTTCCTGTTATCATCATCATCTTTGCACACTCCAAAATATCCAAATCTACCTTCTTTAATCACTCATCAGTCATCCTAACCTGTGTAGGGGGCAGATTCCAGGCCAAGGATATGTAAGTTGGAGTGAATGAAGCAAAAGATTCCCCCTCTACATTAGAGATAATCATTGTGGAAAGATTCATCTAAAGCAAAATCCACCCGATGACTTCAGAGCAAGGAAAAAGTTTTGGGCGTGTCACGGCCTTAATGATTCCTGAGTTTTATGTTCTTGTACAATAACATTTCTTAAAGACCAGCATCAGGGACGTCCTAATATTTGATCATTTGATAGAGCTCTCCACATTTGAATTCCAGGGCATCTCCTGTAAAGGCCTTAGTATCCTTAAATTTGATCTCTGTCCTAGAGATGATCTCCACATCTGAATCGACCTCACTCTCCTTTGCCTTCTTCTTACTACCATTTTTTGGCATTGTGTCAATTTAGCGTTTTCAAGCTATCCTTAGGAGGTAATCCTTCTCGGTGAGAATAAAACCTGTGACATGAGCATGATGAGAGGTATCTTAGTGATATCATGATTGTTTTGAGTAATGAAATAATGCATTATTTCACTAAATCTTTCTATACTGAAAAGCAAAGTTGTTATTTGTGATGTGACAAAAGGTGTGTATTTACAAATTTCAAAATAAAAAATTAGTGGCACGTGTATATGTTGTTGTGTGAAAAAAACATTGTTATCCTAGTGTTTCCTTTGTTTCTTAGAACAACAATAATCAGTCATAATGTGGAAACTGATCATTTTCTCGTTTGTTCTTTTATGCATTAATGTTTGTTGATTTTATCTAGATTAGTGGAGTTTACTAGCTTAGTTTCAAATCTTGTGTTTATTAATACAAAAATGTCAATCAAAATAGTTTTTCTCTTGATCTTATTCAAGTTCGGGGTCACGCAACAAGAGGAAGGTGAAACCTCATACTGTCGTAATGACTCATTTCATAGTGAAGGGAGGTATATTCTTAAACCTTGAAAAACCCTGGAAATTGTTACTCTCAAAAAACAGAAAACCAAGAGGTCTTGTGTAACATCCCCAACAACCCCTTTTATTCTATTGCGTCCATGAGGTACTTCACCCCTTCTCCCAGGATAG
This sequence comes from Pseudotsuga menziesii, assembly GCA_001517045.1. Classification (NCBI taxonomy): domain Eukaryota; kingdom Viridiplantae; phylum Streptophyta; class Pinopsida; order Pinales; family Pinaceae; genus Pseudotsuga; species Pseudotsuga menziesii. The sequence continues at coordinate 74,451 of LPNX010240687.1, forward strand.
TCGCTGCGTAGTAAAAGCATGGTGTGCGAAAATAACCTTAATGGAAAAAGCTTTCTTTTAATCCCAACGCCAAAGAAACAAAAATGAGCAAGGGTAGGCACTTTCATCCCAGTAAGGTATAGGAAAAATATTTCAAGAAACGAGTTTGTCTATCTAAGGGAGTAACTTTTCCCTAAGAGGACCGAACGCACAACCAGTTTCCCAAAGGTGAAAGTCGCATGAAAAAGAAAACACTCCGTAGGAAAACTCCATGGGGGATGGGCGTGGCTGAATATTAAGCTTCCCTACCGGGTAGGTGCGTAGACGACCATAAGGCCAAAGAAAACTGGACAAAAGCACCCTCAGAGGGCTCTAGCCGTGCAAACTAAACAGAATGACCCTAGGGGCCACAGATTATGTTCTACGAGGAAAAGGGACGTGGAAAAGAGAGGGAGAATTTAACCAACGGCAAAAACTGTCTATGATGTATCTAACCCAAAACCCTACCACACATATATAAAGGTTTTAACAATTAACAAAAAGATGACTAAAGTACGAGGTCGAAAACCCCCCTACCTGTTAACTATAGAGATGGACACAGTGTTGGTATGAGTGCAAAAGCTCCAGTTGTATTTCATTGGTTTGGTGCTCTCCAAAACGACGTTTACGGGGTAAAAGCAAATAACAACACACCGTTTATATAAAAAAAAATCGATAAAACCATCATTAATACGGTTGTTGGATAGTTTAATGCGGTTGTCGTTTGGCGCTAAAAATCAATAACTTCTTGTGTGACACTGATATGTGTCGAAAAATTTCTTTAAGGCCTCTGATACCATCGACGATAGAATGTGAGATCTTGCGATAGTGTCGGTGGAAAACAATAAGTTCCTCCGACCGCGTTGGTGAAAACTCATCAAAATTTTTTGATGGATTTACCATTTCATTGACCATAACTGTGTCAGTAGAAAGATTGAAAATCGTCGAACACTGAGCCGCAATTTACCTTCAACAATATTCGTTAATTATATGATCATATCGGATGTAACTTGCGACCGTGTCAGAGAGTTTCAGTGAGTTGCACCAAAATGGTGTTTCACGGGAAACTTCTTCTGCCCAAACTGACTATGTCAGCAAAACTAACTGAGTTCCTTCGACATGACAGTGGAACTAGACAAGTTACTCCGATATGTCGGCAGAAAAAACCTTAGTTTTAACTTATCCAAAAAAAACTTCTTTTCTCAACCTTTTGGAAAGGAAAGTGCTTAGGATGGATTCTCAAAGGCTGAAAAACTAGTCTAAGTAAGCTTTCAATCAAGAAGTAAGGAGCAGCCCTAAAATGTAAAAAATTTAGGGGAAGCAATTGCAGCAGTGGCAGACCTATGAATCCCCTAGAACATGTATGGCAAGAGTATCAACTCTTGAAACAAACAATAAGAGACCCCAAATAGAAATGAACTCAACCGTTCAAGTTGGTACTTGTTCTGCAAGACAACCAACACTGAAAGAAATTATTCATGCTCATTTAAATGCCAATACCTGCCCCACAGAGACCTCCATGTTTAATGCCATCAAAGAAACCCACAAGGAAACATGTGTAATCTAAGGCACTCTTATAATATGTGGCATATGCACTGTATAACCCATATTGTGCTCCTTGAACTCCCCAATGATTTTGTCTAAGATGGTGAACATATTTCTTCTTTTATTTTCATACGTACACAAATTTCCTCCCATGCCATATGTTCCAATTGACGAACAGAGGTAGATTTTGCAAGGAGCCTATAGATAGGGTCCAAACATTTAAACAATGATAAAAAGAGGATCATTCACATGAGATATATGATCGTAGACCCCTAAGGATTTCCGAACATACATTTTGAGAGAAATAAATCATAGCAAAAAGATGTACTATCAAATATTCCCCCCTAAATCACAGAGCACGGTGAAATGGCCCAAGAATTCCCCACTTCTGTAAATTGGTCCCTGCCAATATTATATCTTCTAAATCCAACCAGCAGAAGAACTACAACGTTAATGTTTCCCTCCATTGCTATAAAACCTTATGCCACAACTTTTCATGCAAAACTTCTAAAAAAAATATGAAAGAGAATCATAAGCATGTGAAACTGTTACCTAACCCATCAATGTGTTCCATGACCTAAGTAATTGATCATCTAACTCCTTCAACCTCACACCACTGTGTTCTATAAAATTGATGAATTGATTCCATTCCAAAGCATAAATTCCACCCAAACCCAACTCCTCCGTACTAAACTAATAATTATCTTCCAATCGACCAGGAATCGGGTTACGTACATGAGTTAATACATAAAACCCATAAAGGTTTAGGTGTCAAATGATAGCAGGTGAGAGTTTTTGTTGCTCAAGAATTACAACAATCAGTTCAACTCCAATTCTTATATGGAAACCATTGCCTATCGTTAAAGCAATACCAATTTATTATCCATCAACTCATAGAAAATATTTATCGCATCATTAAAATATGTGCTTAGTCACACTTAGCTTTTTTTGGAAGGAAATTGATTACATTCGTCGGATACATATTCATTTTAAAATGGCTAATGAGTTTATTGAGATTTAAAATGAGATGTATATTGTGTGTTGAATTATAACAGTAAAATTTGGTTGAATTTATTTTTACAATAATGAATCAAAGATGAGGATGATACAAAACAACAATTCAATATCTATGTTCGAAGGGACCTATATAGGGGTCTACCACCTTGAACAACTCTAAGGCTCATCTCAGGGACCTCTTGTCTAGGGGCACTCAACATGGTTGCTTACTGAAGGTTTGTCTGACGAAAGTGGAAAATGATGTCATCATATCCATCATTGCATATATCTAGGATAGGACTGCACTAAACCTACACTTGATTAGTCGATGTTCTCACATATTAGACATACAACCAAAGTCCCTCTCAGAACTTATGCCATGAAAATGGAAAACAAATGCTCATGATAGATCTTGTGATATATTCAAATCAGGCATTCTTGAACTTCAACTGCTAGGGTCTGGTACTGGTATCAAACCCTCTAACTTCCCCGAGAAACCTTCCCATCCCAGGTGTGAGCCCCAACATTGATTACTTGATAGAAACCTTAACAACTAACCAGACTCGCATATCATAGCCATGAAAAACCCACTCAAAATCCAAGGGCATTGATGTGATTGGGGATGTGGGAAGTTATCTTTTCAAACCATCAACTATAGGTTCCTTGGTAATGACCACCTTGTCCCTTCACTACTTGCTAAGATGACCTCACATGATCACAAATATTCTCTTGTACAATTATATTATCAAGGCTCACACTCTGGTGTTCCTCCATCTAGTACAAGTGTCGCATTGAAGAAATGCCTTACATCGAAGTAATAAAATCCTATTTCTTTGGCTCTAGACTCTTCCCCTAAGGTGAGTCTACATGTTCCCTTGATCCCTACAGAGAATTTAGCACCTATCACTCTATCGACAACAAAGGAGGGGCATCCCAAGACAAACAAGAACTGTGTTAAATGAAAGAACTTTACATTGAATCTTATACTTGGGGTCGAGGTTCAAATGAACGTGGTGGTGGAAACTGCAAAATTGACCCTGGTAGGGTGCTTCCTTGGTTGTCAATGCAGGATGAAACAATTACAGGAGTAGATTAATTCGACATGGATGCCCTTGCTTGGGTATTATCCAACGACCCTGATATTGGTGATGGTTTGGATATTTTTAAAGTTTAGAGGGATTATGGATTTAGATAGAAACATGAAGAACGTTTGTCCATAGGACTCCACCATGCTCTAGATGAAATGTTGGAGCCCTCTTTTTTGCACCCACAAAGAATGCATGGAATCGAATTTGGTCTGGGTTCAGCTTCTTTCCCTCCCTTTGGATTTTGATCTCCCCAATTTTCAAAGACATTGGCAATGTGAATTGTGAATATATAAAGGATAATCTTTCCTATCACACAACTGGGTTTTTGATAATTCCATGGATCCTAGTAAAAATTGACCTAAAGGAAGGTTTAGCATAATTTATGGCTATATCGTTTGGGCACCGAACGCACTTCTAGATGTTGAATTATGAAGGTGTGTCATTTCGATTAAACCATTTCCATGCCTACAATCACATTATCTCATAATGTACTCTCCCCTTCAATAGGATGCACTAGATTGAAAAATGGTCCCCAAAGTTCTTGAAGCCTAAAGCATGTTTCAACCAACTGGGGCCTTGTGATGAAAGGCAGATCTCTACGGGGGGCAGGGGAAGCCTTTATCGACCAATGTTTGAACCATTCATTCAAAATGTGAATGTGGTTGTTGTGGTGGTTGAGAAGGTGTTTCCTCTTGCATCGACGATTGCTTGGCATAAGAGCTCCAGAGCTGCATTGGATTCTGCATTGGCCTCTCCACTATATATTGGTAAGAATTTTCCTTCACTGATGCCCCTCTCCTTCCCTCCTTCATTTACTGGAATAAACTTTGGTTTTGGACCCAATCCCATGGTTTCAGTAGGGCGATGCGGTCCCAAAATCAAACAATCCTTATGCGACTCCTAGTTTTTCTCATGTTGGGAGATTTATCCCCTCTAATATGCAGGAATGTCGCTGTGATGAACCCAAGGAGACTATTTGGCTTGGTTTTGGTGATTTCAAATACAATATTAGGTCTCAAACCGTTCATGATGAAACCATGAGGGAACATTCTTTGGGTGACCTTGGACAAAATTCGTTCTCCTCAACAAAATTCTCTTACAGAGGGTGGAGGTCCCACCTTCTTGTGTCCCAAAGAAAATGTTTCTATTGATATCATTTTTGGGTGTCAACTTTCTTTAGATGGGGTTCTTCGAGAAATTTATGCAGCTTTGGTATCCCCATGATTTGTCTTTCTCTTAACTATAGAGGTTTGGCTAGTCAACCTAAGAAACTAGCCCTTAAGCATCTAGTGGAGTTCCACTCTCCAGACCTGCATTTCATGCAACAAACTATGTGTGAAGGAAGGAAGTTAGTGGAGGAGCTATGTTGTATGCTAAAGAGATGGAATTTTATATTTGTAGGTGTGGAATAAAAATATAGGTGTTTGATATCTACATGGAGACTAATCTCAATTCAATTTACTAATTCTTGGACTATTGCCTCATGTATTGGTTTGGATTTCTTCTCTCGATGTCTTGGCAAATATTTATTGGCACTAAACATCTATGGTCCTTACACAGAGTGTATGGCTTATTGGGATGGTTTGCTAAAAAATTCTTGCATATAGAATTATTTGGTCATTCTTGGGGATGACCTTAACCTCTCACTTATATTCTCTAAGTTTTGAGCTCAAAATGATCAGGTGGACAAACTTACTGACCATTTTATCAAAATATTTGATGAAGCGGGACTTGTGGACATTGTTGCTATGAAAATCACTCCCATGTGGACCAATAAGCAAGTTGGGGCTAACCACGTTGCCAAAATACTAGATAGGTTTCTATTATCTAAGGGTTTCCTCAATAAATCTTTTCATTTAAATCAATGGGTTAGCACTTGTGGTGATTCTAAACACCTCCCGGTCCTGGTAGAAATATCAGATGAAAGGAGGAACCATTTCAAATTTTATTATGAATTAATGAAGAATGAAATATTTATTCTACTTGTCAACAGCCTATGGATTCACTATGATCTCTTGCTTCTATCCTTTGCTAAGAGTGAATACCTTTCCAATCTAAAAAATATCAAAGAAACCACTATCGAGTGGGTTATTGGTAAGTAGAAGAAGGACATAGATGAGATTTTTTCAATTGAGAACAAGCATACAACATTCTATGAATCGGTTGATGGAGGCTATAGTTCGCTCGAGGATTTAGAAAAAAAGAAAGAAAGAGAGAAATCCTAATACCTCGGGAATTGGCTTGGAGGCTGAAGTGTAGAGTAGTTTGACTTGCAATGGGGGTTGAGAACTCCAAATAATTTCATATTTATTCCGATATGTGAAGGAACACTAATAACATATGAAAGATAGCTGACTCGGAAGGCCCAAAGGTCTATAAATTCAAAGATATAACTAGGGTAGGTGTTACTCATTTCAACAATCTATTTGATGTTGAGGACTGAGAAAATATTGCAAAAGTTGTTCATTTGGTCCATTACTACCCCAGTTTTCTCAAGGAGGATGATAACCGATTGTTAATGGAGGAAGTAACAATAGAAGAACTTATAGCAGTCATGTTTATTTTTTAGGAAAAAAAATTGGGACTAGACAGATGGTCGGTTGACTTCTTATTGTATTTTATAGACTTATTTGAGAATGACCTTCTTCAAGAGGTTGAAGATTTCATAAATACTAGCACTGTATTGGTTGATTTTAAATCTACCTTCCTTTCCCTCATTCCAAAAAAGGACAACCCTTCCTCATTTGATGATTTATGTCCAATCTCGATGTGTAATTTCATTTACAAAGTGATCTTGAAAGTTGTGTCTCGATGGCTTAAAAACTACTATTATTATCCATATCGATGGAATAATTTAGTTTTTTGGAATGGACTCATATCCACGATGCAATCAGGGTTGCACAAGAAGGACTGAACTCCATTAAAACAAGGAACCTTTAAGCAACGATTATCAAAATTGATCTAGAGAAGGCTTTTGATAGGGATAGCTGGAATTTCATCAGGATGCTTTTGACATATGGGTTTTCATGTTTGTTTCATTACATGGATCATGAGATGCATCTCATATGTCTCACTTGCAATATTAATCAATGATGCAACTTCCAGATTTTCTTGAATGGGGAGATGAATCTGATTAGGCTACCCATTATCCCCACTATTGTTTATGATGGTAAAATAAGATCTAAGTAGGGTTATCCAGGATGCAACGAACATAGGACATTTCAAGGGAATTAATATAAAGGGAACTCTTTACCTCACACATCTATTGTTTGTAAATGATATCATGATTTTATGTGATGGTACTTAGAGAGACATGTTGTGTAATACCCCTCGTAACATTGAAAGTAATTATTTTTAATTTTTACTTATGTGATAAAAACTAATAGATATTGTAGAAGTACTATTTTATTAATTAAAAATGTGAATGTTTGGATACAAAAGTTAGGAAGCCATGCAATTAATTGACAAAACCTAAGTTTATGGTGGTAATTGAATTCTCATATATCTTTGAAGACAAGTGGCTAGTCTTGGGAAGAGTTAGTTACCAACGATTAAGACCTAGGCAAAAGACTTAAGAGAGAATGCTAAAAAATAAAAGAGAGAGAGGGGAACCAAGAAACGAAAAGAAAAGAAATTAAGAGGGAGCTACCATAGAACACCCAAAAAGGTGTAGGATATAAATAAGTTGTTTGAAAAATAGCACAGAGATGTCAGTGAGAATTTGAAAGGTGTTAGGCTCTGAATCAAAACCGTCAATGAGCCCAAGAGAAGGTTCTAGGTTCTGTAGTAATTAACTCCGATTAATTGACTGGTGGCAACTTGAAGGCTAAGAAGCGAAAAATAAACTCTGGTTCTGGGGATGGGGGTGGAATTCCTTGTAGACTGAAAAGGTTTCTAGGTTCCTATGGCCGAGTGGAGCATGGTTTTCTAATTTTTAGTTCAAGGAAAAACACATATATGTTTCTTTAATCACCTAAATATTATTTATTGATGAGAATGAGTTATGTTTTAATAATCATTTTATTATGTGATTAGAGGTTGAAATAAAATAATTGAAAAACTATGTTCAGTATGTATGCATCTTACTTTCTTTATTTTAGAAGCAAAAATGTTTCTAGTTTACATTACTCACAAATGCATCTTTTTATTATGTAAGAAGTAGATAATGTTCCCTATTTATACCCAACTTTTACTCTGGAATAGTGTCAGGATAGAAGATTCATTCACATTTTATTGATAAATTGTACATGTTCATTATTTGAAGGAAGGGTATGGGGTTTGTTGGATAGGAAACATGTATAAGAGCAAACTCTAGTTTTACATTATTCAATACAAAACCCTAAGGGTTTGAAAAAATAACTAATAATGAAGTATTCAATGAACAAACAACAAGAGATGATTCATAATAATAAAATATTAACATGCACCTTCAAAGAAAATTAAAGAGTTATGCATGAGCAATGATATTTAAAATCTTTAAGCAAATGAACTCAAGATTTTGCAAGATAATAACCAGGATAAATAAACCAAAATGCACAGCTGTATAATAATAATATTAAAAATATGAAATAACAAGGTATTCAACCATCCTATTACACTTTTCATGAACAAAACATTCTAATGTGTAGATATAAATAAAATGGGCTTCATTTAGGTTTCAAAGTAACCCTTTCTCCAGAGGTTGTTGGATTTAACACCGATTTAAATAAGTATGTATAGATTTTGAAAGGTTTAATAATTATAGAGTAAAGGGTAAAAATTTAACTCTAAATAGTTTCCTCATCCTACCCTATGACGACAGGGAGGAGAATAAAAAATCTTAAAGAGTAAAACAACTAACCACCCAAAGGATATGGCGGCATGCCAGCTTATTCCTACAACCTTTCATCCAATGAAACTTTTTCCACCATGGCAATGATCAAGAACTGATAAAGGACTTATCGGGATGGATAAGTCTTGCTTCCTTAAAACCAATGCAAGCATGGTTACCAAGAAATCTATGGGAAGAAGAAGTAACGAGGTTTATTTCAAAAATAAAAACAACGTATAAGCAATCTGAATTGAAATGAACCAATAGAGGAATATGCCTTTCTTAGATTGTGCAGGTAGAAATATTGCGGTATAAATGCATGTGGAATTGCATTTAGCACCCTAGAACCAATTTGAACTCCCAAACCTTGGAGTTAAGCAGATTTTCCAAACCCCTGAAGATAAAAACAATGCATACCATATTTTTCCAAAAAATGAAGATAGTAAGGTTTTTAAAGATGGAAAACTTTAAAATTGATCCCGATAACGTGCGATCACGACCAGAGCCGAGGAGATTGAAGGTTGATCATAGCCTTTCCATCCAACACAGAGATCATGCATGTAGGCCCTAATGTTGGCTCAGAAGCAATCTGCCAGTGTGCGGTTTTGTAGCATGTTGTGTAGGTTTCAGGATCTACCAGGGAAACAATGGATCCACCCTTAGATTTGAGCCTGGAGGAACGTAGAATACTGTTAGATGAATATTTCAAGAATTTGGTGGCTACCACCTCTCCCCCACCTATGCTCACCCTGAAATATAGCGATATGAACTTCATGAATCGAGCAGCCACTCCTAGGATCCATATCACATCAGCAACTTCAAGACTAAAAACCCTAGATTTGAGTGAGAAAGGTTTGATAGGGAAGTTCATGGGAATATGGACTTCTCCAAAGACTATGGAGGTATGGATAAATAATAACTATATGCCCTTGATATCTGGGGGTTGTAACACTGCTTATGCGGAAAGGGATTATTCTCCTTCTTATTTGAAAGAAAAGCTGACAGAGATATTATCTTTGGGAGCGGTCCCTAATTCATGGGTCCTCGTGGTTTATATCTAAACCGATGGATCCTAACATTTGATACAGAAAAGGATGTGCCATATGTAGTCCTGGTTTGGGTCTGTATCCCATATCTTCCCCTACACTATTGGAATGATGAAACGGTACAAGCAATCATAAACTCTCTCGGTAATTACATTGACAAAGAGGAAACAAAGGACTCTTTGTTTTCTTGTGCAAGGATCTGCGTTGAAGTAGATCTAGAGAAATTCCTTTCAGATGTAATAAACTTACTCATGGACAAATGGGAATAGATGCAAAAATTTGATTACGAGCAACTACAGTTTAAGTGCAAGAAGTGCCATAAGTATGGAAACTTTGTTAAAAATTGTCCTAAGGTGGTTCAAGAAATCTTGGGAAAAAACCAAGAGGAAGGTTGGAAGCAATCAAAAAGGGGAAGAAAAACTCCTCTAGCAGCAAGTGAGGTGCAACAAAATACTGGTAAGGAAAATCCCAAAGAAGCATAAAAATTCTCGACCAATAACCAATTTGAGGCACTGCTCATGGAAGAAGGTGAAATTCCCCCTTTGGAAATAATAACAGTTGAAGTAGAAGAAGAAGAATCCCATGCAACCACGAGTATCCCTCCTATGTATCCCAGAAATGAAAGGAGTGAAAAGGCTCCAAAAGGGTCTACAACACTAGGAGATCCTCAGTAGAGATGGTAAAAAATAGCAGAGTCACACCGCAAGGATACTCCCCAAAGTGGTCACCTTCATAAGGATCACAAGAAACACACGAAGTAGCTTCGTAACCAACCACAAGAGGAAGGAAGTCGCAAAGATACCTAAGAGAGAAAGAAGCAAAAAGAGAGATGGAGCTAGGGAGGTAAAGAAATCTTGAGTAAACGAAGCTTTTCTAGAACACCAAAAATCAAGGAGGGGAAAGAACAGACGACAAATCCTGAGCAAGATCTCAAGTAGTTAAGAAATGTTGAAAACTGTCTCTTGGAACTGCAGGGGTCTGGGAGGCTTAAACAAAGTAGAAGCAATAAAAGAGATATGATAAAATCTAAGAATCCAGACATAATGCTGCTCCAAGAGATGAAAATGCCAGACATGTAGGCTATGGAACTTTCATGTCACTTCTGGAAAAATAGCAGAGGTAAAGCCATAAGTTCTAAAGGAGCAGCTGGGGGAATAGCCACCATTTTCTCAAGTAAATTCTTGGTCAATTCAATCAGGGAAATCCATCACTGGATTTTAATAGAAATTCTGGAAAAGAAGGACCTAACCCCGATATACATTTGTAACATATACATGCCAACATGCTACATGGACAAGACAACATTTTGGGAAGATCTTAACAATCTCAAGCAAGAGATGCGTGGGAAATATCTCATCATCGTTGGGTACTTAGATACCACTAGGTCATAGTGCGAGAAGCGAGGAGGAACAAAGGTCAGGGACCCCTTCAGTGAGAAGATGGAGGACTTGATGGCAGATATAGATCTATTGGACATCCCATTGAGGAATGGGAAGTACACATGGAGCAATAGAAGAATTGGAATTGGGCACGTAGCGGCTAGGATGGATAGATTTATGGTAATCTCCACCTTCTTGCAGAAATATCTCCTCACTACCTCTCTTGCTCTCCCTTTAGCAGCGTCAGTTCACAAACCATTAGCTCTAATCTTATCCCTGCCAGTCAATCTCGGGCCCATCCCCTTCAGATTCAACCCGATATGGTTGCATGATGTCAAAATTATGGAGTTAATCCAAAGGGAGTGGAACCTCCAACACCTTAGATCCCCCAGTTACATTTGGGAGTCAAAGCTTAGAACAGTGAAAGTTTCCTTAAAGAAAGGGTGAAGGAAGACTTTAAGGAACTAAACAAGCAAAAAACCAATTTACAAAGGGAATTAGCAGCTTTTCAATATATAATGGATGTAGAAGAGGTGTCTACAAAGCATCTAAAGTAGGAGAAAGAGCTAAATATCATAATTCTAAAGGATGCAAAGTAGATAGAAGAGGGATGGATAATTAAATCTAGACAGATGTGGTTGAAGGGTGGAGACAGCAACACTGAGTACTTTCACAAGCAAACCAAGGTGCAACAAAGTTACAATTCCATCAAAGAGATGAAGGATAATCATGGAAACAGGAAAACAGGGTAGGAAGATCTCAAGGATCATTCCTACATTCATTTTCAAGACCTATATACAGATACGAGCGAGACAGATCTAGAAGCACAAATGGATTTACTCCATGGTATACCATCGCTCATAAAAGATGAAAAAAACAGGGAGCTGGAAAAACCCATCATGGAATACAAGATAAGAAATGCAATCTGGTCACTCCATGTTGATAAAGCACCGGGGCCAAATTGTTTCACAATTAATTTTTAGAGAGAAGCTTGGGATATAAGAAAAGAAGATCTAAAAAAAATGCTAAATTGGACAAGGAAAAAGGACAAGATTGGTGGGGCAACCAACTCATATTTCTTGGCTTTGATACCAAAAGTAAAGAATCTTTCAATGCTTGATAGATTCAAACCAATCTCATTATGCAACACTTCTTATAAAATCCTATCAAAATTTTGGGCTCGAGAATGAAAAGTATCATGGGTCACCTCATTTCAGATTCGCAAGGAGGTTTCGTAGCAGGGTGCTAGATTCTGGACAACATCATCATCGTTCATGAATCAATACACTCCAGTGTGGAAAGGAAGCAACAAGGTATGGCCATTAAACTGGACATGAAAAATGCATTTGATAGGGTAAATCATTTTTTTCTCTTTGAAGTCATGTCTAAGTTTGGATTTTCCAAAAGATTTGTAAGATGGGTAAAAGCTTGTATAAGCAGGCCATGGATCGCACCATTAGTAAATGGCATACCCTCCAAAAAATTTCAGGCAACCAGGGGGCTCTGACAAGGTTGTCCGATGTCCCCATTTCTCTACCTTTTGGTGGCTGAAGCTATGAGCAGAAAGCTACAGCTTTTGCAGGAGTCTGGATATCTAAGAGGCTTGAAGATAGCCAAAGGAGTGGAAGCTTCCAACCATGCACAGTTTGTTGATGACACTATTCTGCTCGGAGGAGCATATATCACAATTGCACATAGATTCAATTCAGTCCTATCCACTTTCCTCAAAGCAACTGATGGAAAAATAAATTCAACTAATTCCAAAGTTTAATGCTGGAATTGCCCCCCATGAGGGATGGAAAAGATAGAAAGGACCCTTGGTTTCGAAGGAAATGCAACTTGGAATTCCTTCAATTGCATGGGGATCCCAATATTCAAAGGGGAAAAAAGGGTTGCTAACTGACAAGGGATGATAGATCAGACCAAGAACAAAATCAACTCATGGGAGACAAGGTGGCTTAATCTAGCTAGAAACTCACCCTTATCAATTCCATCCTTTCTACCTATCCCATATACTCTTGCTCAATCTATATTGCTCTAAAAAGAATTATGAAATACTTTGCAAGAGAAATCAAAAGATTTTGTGGCAAGGAGGCAAATCAGACAACATTAAAAAATTTCATTTGGTGAATTGGGAGACTGAATGCAAACCAAAGTTCATGGAGGAGCTGGAATACGAGATCCACACAAAATGAACTTATCTCTCGGAGCTAAAATTCTCCAAAGAATCGTAACTAGAAAAGGGGTGTGGTGGAAATAAATATTACAAAAAATATATCTAATAGACACCGGAAATAGATGTCTAGACAACATTTGCATGGACAAGAAAGGCTCGTCGATTTGGGAGGTATGTGAAAACATTGCATACATCATAAAAAAGAAGTTGAAATGGACTCCCGGTAACGGAAAGGCCATCAAAATTTGGATAGATCACTGCACATTTGTCTCACCCGTCGTTTTAACGTAGGCGTTTCCAGATTTAATGAAAAAATTGAAAGGTATGAATGTCCACACGTTGTTCGATCTCTCTGACTGGGCGAGTAATGCAGGGAGGTGGAATGGGTGGATCGATCTGGAGATTGGCCATCTCAATGCTGATTACATTTCTCTCACCGCGGTGATGCCAACACCAATCCATCATGCGCTGAAGGATGAACAATGTTTGGGAAAAACAGGGTGTTATTCGATGAAGGCAGGTTACAGAGCAGGAGATGTGGACTACAACAGCAAAAACAATGACAAGAAATGGAAGAAGATTTGGAATAAGGACGGTCTACCCAAAATCAACGTGTTCTTCTAGATACTCACCCATCGCAAAAATCTAACAGTAGACAATCTAAGAAAAAGAGGAATGGAAGGCCTGCTGAGATATATTATTTGCAAGGAGTCAGAGGAATATTTAGAAAACCTTTTTTTAGAGTGCAAATTCTCCAGGGAGGTGTGGCACCAAACCTACAAGGATCTGCAATTTGAATTGACATTGCAATAAATTGGGATGATCTTTTTTCTAGCTGGAAGAATTACTATCAAGTATCACTCCTCAACAAACCAAACTTCACGAGGGCATGGGAATCTCTTCCAAGATATATATGGTGGAAGATCTAAACAATGAGAAATAAGGAGATCTTTTAGGGGGGGGGAACAATCCGAGTAAAGTTGTGGTAGCTGCAAAAGCGCTCTGGATGGAAGTCTTATGCATGAAGGGAATGAACAACATTAGCAAGGAATCTTGACTGTAGAAGAACGAGATTGGGCCTCAGAATTGCTAGTTCTCCTGCCACATCTGCCATGGATTCAACCCAAAAAAATCAATTTTACAATCTTGGCAAATAAGAATGAATTTGGAAGAATTCAAATGCTGGTGGAAGAATTTGAGTTGCAGCTCTTTATTCTTTGATGGTGCCTCAAAAGGAAATCTGGGGATGGCAGGAGCGGGGGGGAGTCTATTTCAAGTCTAAAGGAATCAAGTTAAAAGAGTAATCTTGGGGAATAAAAAAGAAGGCTAACAATGGGGTGGAATGGTTAGCTTTAATAAAAGGATTGGAGCTAGAAAGGAAAGAAGGAATTGAGGATCTAGTTGTTTTTGGAGACTCATGCATGGTTATTGGAGAAGCAATGAAACTACTAAGGAATCAAAATATCCCAATAACCAGACTCATCATCTTTTAAAATGCATGGTAAATGATTATAAATCCATCAACTTCCTTCACATATTGAGAGAAAATAACAAACAAGCAGATAGTATGGCCAATAAGGGAGTGGATCTAGAGTGCGGAAACATGTTATGTGATCAACAAGACTATGAGAGAAACTAGATCCCTTTATAGTGAACCATTCCTTCTCATCCTTTGAATGTTCTGATTTTGTATCCTCCTGCTTGGGCAGTTTATAAGAAGTTTCAACACTCATAGAATAGGAAATGGTGATGAAAAAAATAGAATGGAAAAGGAAGCACAAGGAGGCACGGACTTGGTCTTCCTCTGGGAGCAGTCAGTGTCCAGTTTTTTGTAATAGTTAATTACTCATTTTTTTTATAAAAAGTTCTTCAACTGTTTATGTTAAAAAAATAAGAATTGAAATGAACCAATAGAGGAATATACCTTTCTTAGATTGTGCAAGTAGAATTATTGCGGTATAAATGCATGTGGAATTGCATTATGCACCCTAGAACCAATTTGAACTTCCAAACCTTGGAGTTAAACAGAGTTTCCAAACCCTAAAGATAAAAACAATGTAGACCAGATTTGAACCAAGGTCCTACCGAGGCAGTTCACAAGGTTGGACATGGGAAAAACAAAACAATAAGAGCATTGTAATGGTGATAAAGCCTTTACCCTCTTTGAGTTTTGAGAAGGGGTTAAAATCATAGCTTCCAGTTGTAACACACTCACTGTTAAGGGTGAGAAAGTCTCGCTGCTGAGTTCATAAACAGTTTGTCTCCAAAGCGGTACTAAGGGTTTAATTGCTAGCTGAAAACTTAGATCTGTAATAAATGTGAATCAACGCATGTTGTATAACAATAGTCAACGACGAACCATAACCATCAACTAATTGTTCAATCCTAACAATCCTCCTTATTTACATATGAGTGTGTATTGGTATATGCATGAAGTTGAGGATAAAATATGGTTAGCTCAACGAGCTAAGTAAGTTACACATCTCCTTAATATCTCACAACCATGGAGTCTCAAGTCATTACAACATATATCCTTTGAACTAAATCACAACTGACATGAAAAACTGTAGGTTAAATACTACCTTTTACATCTGAAAAATATAATTAGTTGGATAATAATAATTAAAAAACAAAATAATTGGATATGGAAACCTAGAATTAGAAGAATTTTTTTTTAAAAATTATTGAGGTACATTACATGTTGACTCTCAAATCAAGTCTGATTTTATATGAATTGGTGATATGTATGAAAATCAATGTAACCAAATTGAACATATCACTAGTGGGGATAATAGATGATGACAAAGGCTATTGTTTGGGTTTATTGTTTCCATATCAATAAGTGGATTTCGTAAAGGGCTTGAAATACCTTGGTTTCTACTTCAAACCAAATGGTCTCATGAATTCAGATTAGAAATGGCTTATTAAAAAATTGAAAAGGATAAAAACATTTGGTGCAACATGTCACTATCGAGGAGCATTCGTTTGGTGCTTGTGAAAGATTGTTCTTGAAACTACCCTATTTACTAGATGTCTCTAGCATGGATTCCTAAAGGGATTATTGAAACAATTTGAAAAATGTGATTCAGGTTCCTTTGGCAAGGTAAGAGTGAAAAATGTACTCTTCCTTAGGTCAAATGGCAAAATCTTGCCAAACCCGGATGACATGATAGTTGGGGACTAAAAAATCTATACCTCTTCTCTAAGGCATTGACAACAAAATGTGTTTGGAGGCTTATTAATGGAACATGATTGTGGTGCAAGGTAGTAAAGATGAAATATATTTACCCGGAAGGAGTGGAGGATTATATTAGAGGACCTAGGAAAAACATACGTAATGTCTTGGCTTTTTTGGAGAGCTCTAGTGCTTGCCTTTTCGATAATTGTGAATGGACTTGTATGGAAAATCGATGAGCTACAAAATTTTGACTATGGAATACCCCTGGGTTGGAAGGATTGGGGATTTAGGATATTTCAACTTATACCAGGTCATAGACCCGCATAATACCATCATATGGGGACAAAGGGGCTATCGACTCAATTCTTGGGTTTTGTCAGGGAGGACATACAAATGTGGACATGTTTCATGTCAAAGATAAAATCCTATCACATTTGAATCATGACTCATAACGACTCACTAGTGTGGAATATTGCACCTTCAAAAAACTATACTCCCAAGGTCAACTACGTTTTTATGCACATATGATAATTAATTAGAACCTATGTGGTGGTGGAATTACATATGGCGCTTTAACTGTACATCAGAGACAAATATTTTCATGTGGTTCCTCTTGAACAACAATGCTTTAACCTGGGATCAGATACAAAAGAGATTTCCATGGCTCGGCAAGATCCCTACACTGTTGGATGACTAAAGAAACAAATGTTCATCTCATTATGAACTGCTCCTTCATGATTTAGGTTTAGAATGAAATTGTTGCTCTTATAGGTACTACTAATGCTTGGGGGTGACAAAGTATCAAAGAAGGAGTAAGGAAATGGTGCAATAATGATCTGATTCAATATTACAAAGCATTGCCCTTTCTTATTGTTTGGGGAATCTAGCTTTCCCGCAACAAATCCCTGTTTGAAGAAAAAAGCACTAGACCTTTTCTTTATGCCTCATAGAGTTTAAACATCATGTTTTTTTTTCCACAAAAGAACCCAAAAAAAGACTAAGACAGGTGACAACATAAACTATTAACATAATCATACCATGCCCTTATTTCGATGTTGCGACCCAAGGAGATCCAAGTATTGGTGGGGCAGGTGGTGCGCTAGTTATCAATGAAGTATTAAGCTATAAGGTCAAATTAGGTCTTGGGCTTCAGACAAACAATTACTTTGAGGTAATGTCTCTAAAACTTCTATTATTATTGGCATTGGAGAAAGGAATTGAGGACTTGCAGGTATTCAAGGATTCTTTAAATGTAATCCGGTGGGTAAAAAAGGAACAGACATGTCAAATTTTATTGTTACTCACCCTCTTGGAGGAGGTTTGGAAGATCAACTCTCTTTATACCAATCTCTCACTAGAACACATTTATAGGGAAAGAAATAACATTACATGTTAGCTCTCAAAGGGAGGTGTTCATCTCCAAAGGGGATAGTGGCACATTGTGAAGGAAAAGGATGG
This sequence comes from Pseudotsuga menziesii, assembly GCA_001517045.1. NCBI lineage: Eukaryota > Viridiplantae > Streptophyta > Pinopsida > Pinales > Pinaceae > Pseudotsuga > Pseudotsuga menziesii. The sequence goes on from LPNX010240687.1 coordinate 92,145, forward strand.
AGTGACATCAAAATATTATCACCCCCATTTTCATGAAGAAATCTAAGTTAGCACGACTGCATGAAAGATAAGATCCCAGCGCACTTCAATAGGGGGCCACTCGCAAGCTAAGGATCTTATGTCCTGCACCAAGGGTATATTAAATCTTGTTTTTTCCCCTATCAAGGTATCACTTTTGTAATGGACTTTAAGAATGGACTATAATTTTTTAGTTTTTGTATACACTTAAAAGTTTGGACTGGTTTTTTTTTAATATGTAATAGGAGGTAAAAGGAGAATTTCCTAAGAAGGGAGTGACACAGGCTGTGAAGAACCTCAACAAATCAATATCTCATTAAGTAGATGAGTGTTACATATAAAGGAAATCAAATTGTTATCTATAGTTAGATAACGAGATTATTAACTAGAATTGAGTAACTAATAACTGAAATATTGTTTACAATGTAATCCCGAAGGATTATTCAACATTCCCCCCTTAATCCGAAGGGACATCTGACATGCTAAGCTGCATTCTAAATTTTTCAAACTTTTCACGGCCCAATGCTTTAGTAAAGATATATGTAATTTTCTCAGAAGTAGGACAATGTGTCAAATGAATGGTTTTGGCCTCAACATGATGTCGAATCAAGTGATATTTGGTGTTGATATGTTTGGTTCGATCATGGAATTTTGGATTATTGACCAATTGAATTGCAGAAGTGTTGTCAACAAAGAGAGGCGTTGAAGTCACTTGTTTCTCCTGCAAGTCTTCAAGTATTTTACGAAGCCAAATGATTTCTTTTGTGGCTTTAACTGCTGCAACATATTCAGCTTCAGTTGTAGAATCAGCAGGAACAGATTGCTTTCGTGATCTACATGTGATAGCTACTGATCCAATGTTCATCAAATAACCTGAAGTAGAGACCCCGTGCTCTTTATCTCCATCAAAATTTGAGTTTGAATAACCAATGAGATGAAAGTCTGAAACTTTAGAATATTTGATGCTATAAGATTGAGTGCCTTTTAAATATTTGAGCACTCGCTTTGCTGCATTCCAATGACCTTCATAGGGATGATGCATAAACCTGGAAAGTATTCCTACAACAAAATTTATGTCAGGACGAGTAGTAGTAAGATAAATTAAACTTCCAACAAGCTGCCTGTACTTTGTTGGATCTTCAAATGTGCTACCTTCATTTGAAGTAAGATTTAGATTATGCTCCATTGATGTTGAAACAAGATTACAATCCTGCATACCAAATTTGTTTAATAACTCTCCAACTTATTTTTTTCTGAGAAATGAAAATGTGCTTTGGTTTTTTATCTACTTCAATTCCTAAATAATAATGTAATAATCCCAAATCTGTCATATCAAAAACCTTTTTCAACTCTCTTTTGATAGATACTATATAATCATCATTATTTCCCATGATAAGCAAATCATCCACATAGACAACTAGATATACAACCAATCTTCCAACTTCCTTGACAAATAAAGTTGCATCATCTAGATTGAAGTGCTTATAATTCAATTTGAGAAGATGTTCAATTAACTTTTCATACCAAGCTCGGGGTGCTTGCTTCAAACCATATAAAGATTTGACCAATTTGCATACCTTTTGTTCTTGAATTTTGATAGCAAAGCCTTCAGGCTGATCCATATACGCATCTTCTTTCAAGTCTCCATTCAAAAAGGCGGTTTTAACATCCATATGATGTATCTTCCATCCTTTTTGTGCCGCTAATGAAAAGAAAAAGAAATTAACATTATGAACTTGATTATGTTCAGACATGAAGTTAATGCATATGATAGATTGTTTCTGACAAGGGATGAAAGAAGAAAGTCAGAAACAAGAGAATTTAAATGAACTTGCATCTTCTCACCTTGTCCTTTACAGAGGGGAATAAATATCTACACTTTGGTGTCAGGTTCCAAGTTTTAGAGTGATGGAGCTTGAACAAACACAGTGAAAGTTAAAAGTTTCTAGAACCATCAATTAAGTAGAACACACGAGAGTCCACTTTTCATGGATATTGATACAATTTTTGTGATTAACAGAAGTCATTTGAGCTTCTAGTTGATATGGTTAATGGTAATCCTAAACCCACCTCTTGGTTAGTGGTCATCCCAAAACCACCTCTTGATATCTTGGATAGTTTAATGGTCAACTTAAAACCATTAGTTTTTGGTCATCTCGAAACCATGCATTTTTTGGGTTCAACAAAAAATGCACCCAATTACAATCATTTTTCAATTCAACAATATTTAATACTCACTAAATGAATAATAGTAAGTACCACAAAACTTGCAAAAACACATAATGCAAGGATAACAATCTGAACAAATACAAGTTCAGAAAATAAGTGTTGAATTGTTTTTTTTTTAATTCTAAATGTTGAAAACTCTGTTTTAATTTATGTGCATATTAAAATCTCAGTGGCTTCAATCAGTCAAACTGGCTACAACATCTTCAATCTCCGTGTTCAATGAAGCTGCAAATGTCACTGCTTGTTGCAAATTTACATCATCAAACTTGGCCTTCTTCAAACAACCATTCTTCATGCGATTTTACAGAAAGAATCATAGGAGCACTCTCTTGATCACATGAGATACTCTAGCACACTTATATTTTCCTTCAACTAGTTCATTCCATCAATGGACTTTATCTACGTAGATGAGTGTTACATATAACGAGATTATTAACTATAATTTACTAACTAATAACTAAAATATTATTTACAATGTAATCCCGAAGGATTATTCAACAATGAGTTGATAGAAGAAACATGGAAAGAGGTATTAGCACACTTAAGAATGTAGTTTTATTACATACCATAAAATTATGTTTTTTTTAGGAAAAAAACTCTATTTTCACATGGATAAATGTAATTAGTGTTCACCATAACATTTCAATAAAATAATAAAGTATTAAGTAAAAATTTATAATGCAGGCTCTAACCTAGTGCTCAAAATAAATAGATATATATTCCAATTGATTAAAGTGAAAAAGTAAATGAAACTTGGATATTTCTTCTTGGAAAGATTCTTAATGAAACTTGGATATTTCTTCTTGGAAAGATTCTTAATGAAACTTGGATACTATTTGATATAGTTGTTTTCAACTTGCCCAATTAATTACTGGATATGGATATTATAAAATTTGTCTATGTTTACTTCTCTGCAATTTACATGTTTTTATCTTTCAACTTGCAAACTTTTCCTCAAATTTTTACACTTTAAAATAAATTTACATCTCCACCAATTTTTCTTTATTTAAAATAAATAAAATCTCTATATTATATATCAAATATATTTTACATTTTCTAAAATTTAAACAATACATGCTTTTGTATTTATAAAATAGCTACTTATAAAAAAAATTATGTACTCCAATATTACTACTATTATGTAAAACTATACACTTAACACTTAAATATTTTTAATATAAAAAAAATAAAATAAAATACATTAATACATGCTTTTGTATTTTTAAAATGGATATTTAAAAAAATTATGTACTCAAATATTACTACTATTATGTATTAAACTATACACTTAACATTTAAATTTTTTTAATATAAAATAAAATAAAATACATTAATACATGCTTTTGTATTTATAAAATGGCTATTTAAAAAAATTATGTACTCAAATAATACTATGCACTTAACATTTAAGTATTTATACTACTATGTATTAAACTATACACTTAACATTTAAGTATTTATAATGTAAAGAAAGTTGAGTACATTTTTAAGTTACATATTCATCCTAAAATGTTACAAGTTTAGTGAGATTTAATAGATTTCACATATCATTTACATTATGTAAAAATTATTCAATTTTTAACTAGATTTTACATTATGTAAAAAATAATTAATTTTTAACTAAATTTTAAAGTGTTGGGTAATATTTCACATATCATTTACATTATTTAAAAATTAATCGATTGTTAACTAGATTTTAAAGTGTTGGGTAATATTTTATGGTAAAAGTTTTTTAATTTTTTAATTTTAACATTATTTAAAAATTAATCAATTGTTAACTAGATTTTAAAGTGTTGGGTAATATTTTATGGTAAAAGTTTTTTAATTTTGAAATTTTAAAATTTTAAAGTGTACTTTAAGTTTTTGTTGTAAAAGTTTTTTAACTGTAAATTTTTAAAATGTAAGGTAATTTTTTTGTTGTAAAAATTTTACAATTCCAGAATATTTGATGAATTTTAAAAATAATATTTGATGAATTTTAAAAAAAATATTATGCTTTTGGTGAGAGTTATCATTTTATTTTAACCATAATTTGTATTAACTTAATTTTAATGTCTATTTTCTTTACTTTAATTTGTGTAATAACGTAGATTCACTTTATTTTTTTGAGGCAATAATTAAAAAAATATTAAATGGTAGTATAAAGAAAGATATAAACATTTTAATTGGGTGTAGTTTGGGTATAGTTAAAGTGTTTGCAAGGAAAAGTTGTTATCATTCATATTTAGGTTTAAATCCTACTTTGTGACATGTTTAATGTTAGTAAATAAATTGTTGATGACATACATGTTACCAAAAAAACAAAAAATGAATACAAACTAATTTGAAAAAGATATACTCACATCCTCTAGATTTGAGCAGAAATTAACTCAAACAATGCGTTAGCAAAACAAAATTAATTTGACATTAAAAGTTTTAGACTCGTTCAATCGTTAAAATTTCGATTGTGAAAACATTATATTTAAAGACCAATCATTTAAAGGGAACCTACTCATGAATAAAGAATATAAGGTTACTCAATAATATCTCAATAAATAAATAAAAACAAACAAATTTAAAAGATGATAGCATGCAGTGCAGAATCCAAGACAAAAAGGGGAAAAAATAACATATTTAATAGATAATGAGATCCAATGAAGAATCCCAAGGGAAAAAAGAAAAAGAAAAAGTAATACATTCAAAAGATGATAAATGCAATGAAGAATCCCAAGGAAAAGGGAAAGAGAGTAAGGACATATAAACCAAGAGTTTAAGTAAAAAACATATAGGAGTGTGTTATTAAAAAAACATGAAAAATAATAAAGAAATCTTCCATTATATATCTCTTTTATGGGGATAAATAACTAAAATATCAGAGGTAGACAAGGCAGAGCACAAAGGTTTGATCACACAGAGGAGTGGTACAAACCAATTCGATTAGATAATGAGAAATGAGTACAATATATAGTTGGAAAATTATCACAACAAACCAAATATTAAATCCAAGAGATATGGATCTTAAATCTCTACTTGCTAGTCATGGAAAGTACACATCAACCCTAATCTCAAATAATCTGGCTAGCATTTCTACATTATCTCCAACATACCCCCTTAATGTAGAAATAGATTTTCTACAACACCTAATTTATGCCTAAGGATTCCAAAGTGAATCTTGCCAACTCTCTTAGTAAATATGTGAGCAACATTACCACTTGTGTTACAATAAATAAGTTCAAGTTCAATTTCCTTAAACTCAATATTTTCTCTGACAAAATGATGTTGTAGCTCAATGGGTTTTGACTTTGCATGATAAATTGGGTTGTGTGCTAATTTAACCGCACTTTGATTGTCACAATATATTTTTGTTGTTTCTTCTTGCTTTTCACCAACATCTTCAAGAATCCTCATCAACCAGACAACTTCACATGTAGCACTGGACATAGCTTTATATTCAACTTCTATGGATGATAAAGAACAGATGGTTGTGTCTTGCTGCTCTATGACACATCCATTGTTGAATGCATAACCTAAGGTAGATATTTTGTCATCAGGATTTCTCGCCCAATCAGAATCAGAAAAACCTGCCAATTGAACATCAAATTTATTAGTATATAAAAGACCAAAATTCATTGTTCCTTTGAGATATCTAAGGACTTTCTTTGCAACATTCCAATGAATTTGACTCGGATTAGCCCTAAACTAACTAAGAATGCTAACTGCATATGCTATCTATGTCCTGGTAGTGGTGAAATAGTTCAAACTTTCCACCAACTGTCGATACAAAGTACCATCTGCATCTTTAGTTTCATCTAAAGGAATTGATGTTGCTTTGCAATCACTCATGTTAAACCTTTTCAATATTACCCATACATATTTACTTTGAGTGAATATAGTCTTACTAGTTTCATTCCAAACCTCAAGTCCCAAACAATAATGTAATTCACCAAGGTCTTTCATTTCAAAGTCCTGTGAGAGTTGCTTTTTAGTTTCTACAATCAACTTACATGCATTACTTGTAATGATGAGATCATCAACATACAAAGATATCAGACAAACATTTCCTTCCTTATCTTTCTTCACATAAAGATTAGGATCATTTTTTATTTCTACAAAACCTTTTTGATTAATGAAATAATCAATCTTTATATATACCATGATCTAGGGGCATGTTTCAGTCTCTTCAATTTGCAAACAATATGCTCCTGTCCTTTCTCTACAAAACCTTCAAGCTGAACTAAATACACTTCCTCTTTTAGTTCACCATTCAAGAAAGCAGATTCGACATCTCATTGATGTATTTTCCATTTATGTTTTGTAGCCAATGCATCAAGAAATCTAATTGTATTTAATTTAGCTGCTAGTGCAAATGTATCTACAAAATCAATTCCCTCCTTTTGAGCATAACCTTTTGCAACTAGTCTAGCTTTAAATTTGTCAATGCTACCATCTGATTTAAACTTAGATTTGAACAACCATTTACATCCTATGGGACTTTTATTCTCAGCCAACTCAGCTAATTCCCAAGTTTGATTTTTCATTATAGACTTGTATTCTTCATTCATAGCATTTACTCATTCTTTTTTATCTTTGACTTGCTAATAATTCAATGGTTCAGTGACATTCATTACATTAGCCATTAAAACATAGTCGCTATACCTTGGAGGAAGATGAGTTTGTCGAGATGACCTTCTTAGTACTATAGTTCTTGTAGGAGTTCCATCCATTATTCTTATGCTTTCTATTGTATCTCTATCAAACGAAGTATCACTAGTGCTCATGCTACTTTCACCCTACTCCTTTACCTGCTCTTCTATCTGCTCATCTTCCTGCTCCTGATGAACTATAGCATCTAATTTGACATAATCATCATTATCATTAAAGATATGTGAAACATCAGAATCATTCAACTATCATTTTTATCTACATTCCCGTGGAACACCACATCTCTACTTGCAATGAGCTTATGTGAGCTAGGATGAAACAACTTGTATGCTTTTTGGTGAGTACAATATCCAACAAATATACATTCAATTGACTTTGCATCAAGTTTCCTTCTCTCATCTTTTGGGATATGTGCAAAATCCTTACAACCAAATACTCTGAAATGATTAACTTCTGGTTTATAGCCATGAAAAACTTCAAAAGGTGTTTGAAGATCTAACTTCTTTGTTGGACTTCTATTCTTTAAATAAATAGCAGTATCAATGGCTTCAACACAAAAACCATTTGAAATATTTTTACCTTAAAGCATGATGCGTGCACATTCTGCTAATGTTCTATTCTTTCTTTCTGATACCCCATTTTGCTGAGGTGTATAAGGAATTGTAAATTGTTGTTGGATTCCATGATCCTTACAGTACCTTCATGCTTCCCAATCAGATGGTAGCCGTCTCTTTGTGTTGATTGAGAAGCGTGATTGGGAAACGTTCTCCAACAATCTCCTTCAATGATTGGAAGATGAATGGCAATTGTTATCTCCTCAACAATCTCATTCATCGAGCATTCTTTCTTGGGCAGTGTGATGGCTGAAACATGTTCAGCAATCTCCTACAACGTGAATCATAGGAACTGCTAACATCGTTCTCCAGCGAAGAAAGAGCTTCTTCTTCTTCTAGACGGTCCCTCAACAATCTTCTCTCATCAACTGTGGGTGACTTCTCACAACAACGACTCTTCTCAACCCTGCACCAAGCTTTGATACCAACTGAAATATCATAGGTAGACATGGAAGAGCATAAAGGCTTGCTTACACACAAGAATGGTACAAACCAATTCGATTAGGTAATGACAAATGTGTACATTATATAGTTGGAAAACTATCACAACAAACCAAATCTTAGATCCAAGAGATATGGGTCGCAAACATCTACTTGCTAATCATGGAAAGTACACATCAACCCTAATCTCAAATAATCTGGCTAACATTTCTACATTATCTCCAACAAAATACCCCATATAAATAAAATTATTTAGATATAAAAAATACAATTTTTCACATCACTTATTTGAAATCTTGGCATTTGATGTTATTTTGTCCTCTTGATTATGTTATCATGTTGGGATATTTTCATGGAGCAGCAAATGGTGAAATTCTATATTTTACCAACAGTCTGGAGGCCCTCCTCTTTACGGGCGGCTATAATGATCATTGTGGTCTTTCTCTCTCACGCACAGTTTGATACTCCTCCCCATCGATCACGACACTCAAGATCAATCACGCTTCTTTCATACAATTTAGGGAGAACTCTTTCAACAAAGGCCACAGATCTAATGGCGCTCTGATACCACTGACACAGGCCGTGAAGAACCTCAGCAAATCAATATCTTATTATGTAGATGAGTGTTACATATAAAGGAAATCAAAACCGTTATCTACAGTTAGATAACGAGATTTTTAACTATAATTTACTAACTAAAATATTATTTACAATGTAATCCCGAAGGAATATTCAAGAGGGAGTTGATAGAAGAAACATGGAAAGAGGTATTAGCACACTTAAGAATGTAGTTTTATTACATACAATAAAATTATGTTTTTTTTAAGGAAAAAAACTATATTTTCACATGGATAAATATAATTAGTGTTCACAATAACATTTCAATAAAATAATAAAGTATTACGTAAAAATTTACAATGCTAGCTCTAACTTAGTGCTCAAAATAAATAGATATATATTCCAATTGATGAAAGTAACAAAGTAAATGAAACTTGGATATTTCTTCCTCGAAAGATTCTTAATGAAACTTGGATACTATTTGATATAGTTGTTTTCTACTTAGAGTTTGTCTATGCTCAATTAATTACTTAATATGGATATTATAAAATTTGTCTATGTTTACCTCTCTGCAATTCACATGTTTTTATCTTTCAACCCGTAAACTTTTCCTCAAATTTTTACACTTTCAAATAAATTTACATCTCCACCAATTTTTCTTTATTTAAAATAAATAAAATCTCTATATTATATATCAAATATATTTTACATTTTCTAAAATTTAAACAATACATGCTTTTGTATTTATAAAATAACTATTTTTGTACTCCAATATTACTACTATGTATTAAACTATACACTTAACACTTAAACATTTTTAAGTGTAAAAATAAAATAAAATACATTAGTACATGCTTTTGTATTTATAAAATGGCTATTTAAAAAAATTATGTACTCAAATAATACCACTATGTATTAAACTATACACTTAACATTTAAGTATTTATAATGTAAAGGAAGTTGAGTACATTTTTTAGTTACATATTCATCCTAAAATGTTAGGAGTTTAGTGAGATTTAATAGATTTTACATATCATTTACATTATGTAAAAATTAATTAATTTTTAACTAGATTTTAAAGTGTTGGGTAAGATTTCATATATCATTTACATTATTTAAAAATTAATTAATTGTTAACTAGATTTTAAAGTGTTGGGTAATCTTTTATGGTAAAAGTTTTTTCATTTTGAAATTTTAAAATTTTAAAGTGTACGGTAAGTTTTTGTTGTAAAAGTTTTTTAACTGTAAACTTAATGTAAGGTAATTTTTTTGTTGTAAAAATTTTGCAATTCCAGAAAATTTGATGAATTTAAAAAAGAGGGATTATGCTTTTGGTGAGAGTTATTATTTTGTTTTAACCATAATTTGTATTAACTTAATTTTAATGTCTATTTTCTTTACTTTAATTTGTGTAATAATGTAGATTCACTTTATTTTTTTGAGGCAATAATTAAAAAAATATTAAAGGGTAGTATAAAGAAGGATATAAACATTTTAATTGGGTGTAGTTTGGGTATAGTTAAAGTGTTAGTAAGGAAAAGTTATTACCATTCATATTTGGGTTTAAATCCTACTTGGTGACATATTTAATCTTAGTAAATAAGTTGTTGATAACATATATGTTACTGGAACACAAGAAAAACAAAAAAATAATACAACTAATTTGAAAAAGATATACTCACATCCTCTAGATTTGAGTAGAAATTAACTCAAACAATGTATTAGCAAAACAAAATTAATTTGACATTAAAAGTTTTAGACTCGTTCAATCGTTAAAATTTAGATTGTGAAAACACTATATTTAAGGACCAATCATTTAAAGGGAACCTACTCATGAATAAAGAATATAAAGTTACTCAATAATATCTCAATAAATAAATAAAAACAAACAAATTTAAAAGATGATAGGATGCAATGAAGAATCCAGGACAAAAAGGGAAAAAAATAACATATTTAATAGATAATGAGATCCAATGAAGAATCCCAACGGAAAAAAGAAAAAGTAATACATTCAAAAGATGATAAATACAATGAAGAATCCCAAGGAAAAGGGAAAGAGAGTGAAGAAAAAGAAAAAGTAATACATTCAAAAGATGATAAATACAATGAAGAATCCCAAGGAAAAGGGAAAGAGAGTAAGGACATATAAACCAAGAGTTATAGGAGTGTGTTATTAAAAAAACATGAAAATAATAAAGAAATCTCTCATTATATATCCTTTTTATGGGGATAAATAACTAAAATATGAGAGGTAGACAAGGCAGAGCACAAAAGCTCGATTACACAGAGGTGTGGTACAAACCAATTCGATTAGATAATGAGAAATGAGTACAATATATTGTTGGAAAATTATCACAACAAAACCAAATATTAAATCCAAGAGATATGGATCTTAAATCTCTACTTGCTAGTCATGGAAAGTACACATCAACCCTAATCTCAAATAATCTGGCTTGCATTTCTACATTATCTCCACCATACCCCCTTAATGTAGAAATAGATTTTCTACAACACCTAATTTATGCCTAAGGATTTCAAAGTGAATCTTGCCAACTCTCTTAGTAAATATGTGAGCAACATTACCACTTGTGTTACAATAAATAAGTTCAAGTTCAATTTCCTTAGACTCAATATTTTCTCTGACAAAATGATGTTGTAGCTCAATGGGTTTTGACTCTGCATGATAAATTGGGTTGTGTGCTAATTTAACCGCACTTTGATTGTCACAATGTATTTTTGTTGTTTCTTCTTGCTTTTCACCAACATCTTCAAGAATCCTCCTCAACCAGACAACTTCACATGTAGCACTGGACATAGCTTTATATTCAACTTCTATGGATGATAAAGAACAATTGGTTGTGTCTTGCTGCTCCATGACACATCCCTGGATCCAATGTTGAATGCATAACCCAAGGTAGATATTTTGTCATCAGGATTTCCCGCCCAATCAGAATCAGAAAAACCTGCCAATTGAACATCAAATTTATCAATATATAAAAGACCAAAAATTATTGTTCCTTTGAGATAGCTAAGAACTTTCTTTGCAACATTCCAATGAATTTCACTCGGATTAGCCCTAAACTGACTAAGAATGCTAATTGCATATGCTATCTATGTCCTGGTAGTGGTGAAATAGTTCAAACTTTCCACCAACTGTCGATACAAAGTACCATCTGCATCTTTAGTTCCATCTAAAGGAATTGATGTTGCTTTGCAATCACTCATGTTAAACCTTTTCAATATTACCCTTACATATTTACTTTGAGTGTTATAGTCTTACTAGTTTCATTCCAAACCTCAAGTCCCAAACAATAATGTAATTCACCAAGGTCTTTCATTTCAACATACAAAGATATCAGACAAACATTTCCTTCCTTATCTTTCTTCACATAAAGATTAGGATCATTTTTTATTTTTACAAAACCTTTTTGATTAATGAAATAATCAATCTTTATATGCCATGATCTAGGGGCATGTTTCAGTCTCTTCAATTTACAAACAAGATGCTCCTGTCCTTTCTCTACAAAACCTTCAAGTTGAACTAAATACACTTCATCTTTTAGTTCACCATTCAAGAAAGCAGATTTGACATCTCATTGATGTATTTTCCATTTATATTTTGTAGCCAATGCAACAAGAACTCTAATTGTATTTAATTTAGCTACTGGTGCAAATGTATCTACAAAATCAATTCCCTCCTTTTGAGCATAACCTTTTGCAACTAGTCTAGCTTTAAATTTGTGAATGCTACCATCTGATTTAAACTTAGATTTGAACAACCATTTACATCCTATGGGACTTTTATTCTCAGGCAACTCAGTTAATTCCCAAGTTTGATTTTTCATTATAGAGTTGTATTCTTCATTCATAGCATTTACCCATTCTTTTTTTTTATTTTTGACTTGCTAATAATTCATTGGTTCAGTGACATTCATTACATTAGCCATTAAAACATAGTCGTTATACCTTGGAGGAAGATGAGTTTGTCGAGATGACCTTCTTAGTATTATAGTTCTTGTAGGAGTTCCATCCATTATTCTTATGCTTTCTGTTGTATCTCTATCAAACAAAGTATCACTAGTGCTCATGTTGCTTTCACCCTACTCCTTTACTTGCTCTTGTATCTGCTCATGTTCCTGCTCCTGATGAACTATTGCATCTAATTTGACATAATCATCATTATCATTAAAGATATGTCAAACATCACAATCATTCAACCTATCATTTTTATCTACATTCCCAGGGAACACCACATCTCTACTTGCAATGAGCTTAGGTGAGCTAGGATGAAACAACTTGTATGCTTTTTGGTGAGTACAATATCCAACAAATATACATTCAATTGACTTTGCATCAAGTTTCCTTCTCTCATCTTTTGGGATATGTGCAAAATCCTTACAACCAAATACTCTTAAATGATTAACTTGGTTTATAGCCATGAAAAACTTTAAAAGGTGTTTGAAGATCTAACTTCTTTGTTGGATTTCTATTCTTTAAATAAATAGCAGTATCAATGGCTTCAACCCAAAAACCATTTGAAATATTTTTACCTTAAAGCATGATGCGTGCACATTCCACCAATGTTCTATTCTTTCTTTCTGATGCCCCATTTTGCTGAGGTGTATAAGGAATTGTAAATTGTTGTTGGATTCCATGATCCTTACAGTACCTTCATGCTTCCCAATCAGATGGTAGCCGTCTCTTTGTATTGATTGAGAAGGGTGATTGGGAAACGTTCTCCAACAATCTCCTTCAATGATTGGAAGATGAATGGCAATTGTTATCTCCTCAACAATCTCATTCATCAAGCATTCTTTCTTGGGCAGTGTGATGGCTGAAACATGTTCAGCAATCTCCTTCAACGTGAATCACAGGAACTACTAACATCGTTCTCCAGCAAAGAAAAAGCTTCTTCTTCTTCTTGACGCAGTGACCTAGATGTTCCCTCAGCAATCTCCTCAACAATCTTCTCTCATCAACTGTGGGTGACTTCTCACAACAACGACTCTTCTCAACCCTGCACCAAGCTTTGATACCAACTGAAATATCATAGGTAGACATGGAAGAGCATAAAGGCTTGCTCACACACAAGAATGGTACAAACCAATTCGATTAGGTAATGACAAATGTGTACAATATATAGTTGGAAAACTATCACAACAAACCAAATCTTAGATCCAAGAGATATGGGTCTCAAACATCTACTTGCTAATCATGGAAAGTACACATCAACCCTAATCTCAAATAATCTAGCTAACATTTCTACATTATCTCCAACAAAATACCCCATATAAATAAAATTATTTAGATATAAAAAATACAATTTTTCACATCAATTATTAGAAATCTTGGCATTTGATGTTATTTTGTCCCCTTGATTATGTTATCATGTTGGGATATTTTCACGGAGCAACAAATGGTGAAATTCTATATTTTACCAGCAGTCTGGAGGCCCTCCTCTTTACGGGCGGCTATAATGATCATTGTGGTCTTTCTCTCTCACGCACAGTTTGATACTCCTCCCCATCGATCACAACGCTCAAGATCAATCACGCTTCTTTCATACAATTTAGGGAGAACTCTTTCAACAAAGGCCACAGATCTAATGGCGCTCTGATACCACTGACACAAGCCGTGAAGAACCTCAGCAAATCAATATATTATTACGTAGATGAGTGTTACATATAAAGAAAATCAAAACCGTTATCTATAGTTAGATAACGAGATTATTAACTAATAACTGAAATATTATTTACAATGTAATCCCGAAGGAATATTCAAGAGGGAGTTGATAGAAGAAACATGGAAAGAGGTATTAGCACACTTAAGAATGTAGTTTTATTACATACAATAAAATTATGTTTTTTTTAAGGAAAAAAACTATATTTTCACATGGATAAATATAATTAGTGTTCACAATAACATTTCAATAAAATAATAAAGTATTACGTAAAAATTTACAATGCTGGCTCTAACTTAGTGCCCAAAATAAATAGATATATATTCCAATTGATGAAAGTAACAAAGTAAATGAAACTTGGATATTTCTTCCTCGAAGGATTCTTAATGAAACTTGGATACTATTTGATATAGTTGTTTTCAACTTAGAGTTTGTCTATGCCCAATTAATTACTTAATATGGATATTATAAAATTTGTCTATGTTTACCTCTCTACAATTCACATGTTTTATTCTTTCAACGCGTAAACTTTTCCTCAAATTTTTACTCTTTCAAATAAATTTACATCTCCACCAATTTTTCTTTATTTAAGATAAATAAAATCTCTATATTATATATCAAATATATTTTACATTTTCTAAAATTTAAACAATACATACTTTTGTATTTATAAAATAACTACTTATAAAAAAATTATGTACTCGAATATTACTACTATGTATTAAACTATACACTTAACACTTAAATATTTTTAAGTGTAAAAATAAAATAAAATACATTAGTACATGCTTTTGTATTTATAAAATGGCTATTTAAAAAAATTATGTACTCAAATAATACTACTATGTATTAAACTATACATTTAATATTTAAGTATTTATAATGTAAAGGAAGTTGAGTACATTTTTTAGTTACATATTCATCCTAAAATGTTAGGAGTTTAGTGAGATTTAATAGATTTTACATATCATTTACATTATGTAAAAATTAATTAATTTTTAACTAGATTTTAAAGTGCTCGGTAAGATTTCATATATCATTTACATTATTTAAAAATTAATTAATTGTTAACTAGATTTTAAAGTGTTGGGTAATCTTTTATGGTAAAAGTTTTTTCATTTTGAAATTTTGAAATTTTAAAGTGTACGGTAAGTTTTTGTTGTAAAAGTTTTTTAACTGTAAACTTAATGTAAGGTAATTTTTTGTTGTAAAAATTTTGCAATTCCAGAAAATTTGATGAATTTAAAAAAGAGGGATTTTGCTTTTGGTGAGAGTTATACACTTGGACATGGGATATGTTTCCTTTTCAGAATCATTGGATGGTTTGGATATAAACCATGGCAGTCTTGATCTATTTTAGCTGTAGTTGATACTTTATGTTTCAGCTTATGATTTCAGCAGTGGATGATGTATCTCTGGTTGTTCTGTTAGGGACCTCTCTGCCAGCTTGATTGTGCTTTGAAATGTATGTTTAAAGTTCACTCCAGATTTTATCAGCATTTTGACCTAATTTATTCAGGGATGATGAGAAAAGTCTGCTACGATCAGACTTCTTTTCCAGTTGGTGATGCTATGTTCTTGTTAGTATTTCGAACATGAGATGGATCTGTTATATCAGTTCTCATTTTGGAATGTAAATGATGTTTTTTGATTCAATAGAATAACAAAGACTGGTATTTTTTCCTCTGAAAAAAGAGAGTTATTATTTTATTTTAACCATAATTTGTATTAACTTAATTTTAATGTCTATTTTCTTTCCTTTAATTTGTGTAATAATGTAGATTCACTTTATTTTTTTGAGGCAATAATTAAAAAAATATTAAAGGGTAGTATAAAGAAGGATATAAACATTTTAATTGGGTGTAGTTTGGGTATAGTTAAAGTGTTAGTAAGGAAAAGTTATTACCATTCATATTTGGGTTTAAATCCTACTTCGTGACATATTTAATCTTAGTAAATAAGTTGTTGATGACATATATGTTACCGGAACACAAGAAAAACAAAAAAATAATACAACTAATTTGAAAAAGATATACTCACATCCTCTAGATTTGAGTAGAAATTAACTCAAACAATGCATTAGCAAAACAAAATTAATTTGACATTAAAAGTTTTAGACTCGTTCAATCGTTAAAATTTAGATTGTGAAAACATTATATTTAAGGACCAATCATTTAAAGAGAACCTACTCATGAATAAAGAATATAAGGTTACTCAATACTATCTCAATAAATAAATATAAACAAACAAATTTAAAAGATGATAGGATGCAATGAAGAATCCAATAAAAAAGGGAAAAAAAATAACATATTTAATAGATAATGAGATCGAATGAAGAATCCCAAGGGAAAAAGAAAAAGAAAAAGTAATACATTCAAAAGATGATAAATACAATGAAGAATCCCAAGGAAAAGGGAAAGAGAGTAAGGACATATAAACCAAGAGTTACAGGAGTGTGTTATTAAAAAAACATGAAAATAATAAAGAAATCTCTCATTATATATCTTTTTTATGGGGATAAATAACTAAAATATCAGAGGTAGACAAGGTAGAGCACAAAAGCTCGATCACATAGAGGCGTGGTACAAACCAATTCGATTAGATAATGAGAAATGAGTACAATATATAGTTGGAAAATTATCACAACAAACCAAATATTAAATCCAAGAGATATGGATCTTAAATCTCTACTTGCTAGTCATGGAAAGTACACATCAACCCTAATCTCAAATAATCTGGCTTGCATTTCTACATTATCTCCACCATACCCCCTTAATGTAGAAATAGATTTTCTACAACACCTAATTTATGCCTAAGGATTTCAAAGTGAATCTTGCCAACTCTCTTAGTAAATATGTGAGCAAGATTACCACTTGTGTTACAATAAATGAGTTCAAGTTCAATTTCCTTAGACTCAATATTTTCTCTAACAAAATGATGTTGCAGCTCAATGGGTTTTGACTTTGCATGATAAATTGGGTTGTGTGCTAATTTAACCACACTTTGATTGTCACAATGTATTTTTGTTGTTTCTTCTTGCTTTTCACCAACATCTTCAAGAATCCTCCTCAACCAGACAACTTCACATGTAGCACTGGACATTGCTTTATATTCAACTTCTATGGATGATAAAGAACAATTGGTTGTGTCTTGCTGCTCCATGACACATCCCTGGATATAATGTTGAATGCATAACCTAAGGTAGATATTTTGTCATCGGGATTTCCCGCCCAATCAGAATCAGAAAAACCTGCCAATTGAACATCAAATTTATCAGTATATAAAAGACCAAAATTTATTGTTCCTTTGAGATATCTAAGGACTTTCTTTGCAACATTCCAATGAATTTCACTCGGATTAGCCCTAAACTGACTAAGAATGCTAACTGCATATGCTATCCATGTCCTGGTAGTGGTGAAATAGTTCAAACTTTCCACCAACTGTCGATACAAAGTACCATCTGCATCTTTAGTTCCATCTAAAGGAATTGATGTTGCTTTGCAATCACTCATGTTATACCTTTTCAAAATTACCCTTACATATTTACTTTGAGTGATTATAGTCTTACTAGTTTCATTTCAAACCTCAAGTCCCAAACAATAATGTAATTCACCAAGGTCTTTCATTTCAAAGTCTTGTGAGAGTTGCTTTGTAGTTTCTACAATCAACTTACATGCATTACTTGTAATGATGAGATCATCAACATACAAAGATATCAGACAAACATTTCCTTCCTTATCTTTCTTCACATAAAGATTAGGATCATTTTTTTATTTTTACAAAACCTTTTTTATTAATGAAATAATCAATCTTTATATGCCATGATCTAGGGGCATGTTTTAGTCTCTTCAATTTACAAACAAGATGCTCCTGTCCTTTCTCTACAAAACCTTCAGGTTGAACTAAATACACTTCATCGTTTAGTTCACCATTCAAGAAAGCAGATTTGACATCTCATTGATGTATTTTCCATTTATATTTTGTAGCCAATGCAACAAGAACTCTAATTGTATTTAATTTAGCTACTGGTGCAAATGTATCTACAAAATCAATTCCCTCCTTTTGAGCATAACCTTTTGCAACTAGTCTAGCTTTAAATTTGTGAATGCTACCATCTGATTTAAACTTAGATTTGAAGAACCATTTACATCCTATGGGACTTTTATTCTCAAGCAACTCAGTTAATTCCCAAGTTTGATTTTTCATTATAGAGTTGTATTCTTCATTCATAGCATTTACCCATTCTTTTTTTATTTTTGACTTGCTAATAATTCATTGGTTTAGTGACATTCATTACATTAGCCATTAAAACATAGTCGCTATACCTTGGAGGAAGATGAGTTTGTCGAGATGACCTTCTTAGTACTATAGTTCTTGTAGGAGTTCCATCCATTATTCTTATGCTTTCTGTTGTATCTCTATCAAACGAAGTTTCACTAGTGCTCATGTTGCTTTCACCCTGCTCCTTTACTTGCTCTTGTATCTGCTCATGTTCCTGCTCCTGATGAACTATTGCATCTAATTTGACATAATCATCATTATCATTAAAGATATGTCAAACATCATAATCATTCAACCTATCATTTTTATCTACATTCCCAGGGAACACCACATCTCTACTTGCAATGAGCTTAGGTGAGCTAGGATGAAACAACTTGTATGCTTTTTGGTGAGTACAATATCCAACAAATATACATTCAATTGACTTTGCATCAAGTTTCATTCTCTCATCTTTTGGGATATGTGCAAAATCCTTACAACCAAATACTCTTAAATGATTAACTTGGTTTATAGCCATGAAAAACTTTAAAAGGTGTTTGAAGATCTAACTTCTTTGTTGGACTTCTATTCTTTAAATAAATAGCAGTATCAATGGCTTCAACCCAAAAACCATTTGAAATATTTTTACCTTAAAGCATGATGCGTGCACATTCCACCAATGTTCTATTCTTTCTTTCTGATACCCCATTTTGCTGAGGTGTATAAGGAATTGTAAATTGTTGTTGGATTCCATGATCCTTACAGTACCTTCATGCTTCGCAATCAAATGGTAGCCATCTCTTTGTGCTGATTGAGAAGCATGATTGGGAAACGTTCTCCAGCAATCTCCTTCAATGATCGGAAGATGAATGGCAATTGTTATCTCCTCAACAATCTCATTCATCGAGCATTCTTTCTTGGGAAGTGTGATGGCTGAAACATGTTCAGCAATCTCCTTCAATGTGAATCACAGGAACTGCTAACATCGTTCTCCAGCGAAGAAAGAGCTTCTTCTTCTTCTTGACGCAGTGACCTAGATGGTCCCTCAGCGATCTCCTCAACAATATTCTCTCAGCAACTGTGGGTGACTTCTCACAACAACGACTCTTCTCAACCCTGCACCAAGCTCTGATACCAACTGAAATATCATAGGTAGACATGGAAGAGCATAAAGGCTTGCTCACACACAAGAATGGTGCAAACCAATTCGATTAGGTAATGAGAAATGAGTACAATATATAGTTGGAAAACTATCACAACAAATTAAATCTTAGATCCAAGAGATATGGGTCTCAAAAATCTACTTGCTAATCATGGAAAGTACACATCAACCCTAATCTCAAATAATCTGGCTAACATTTCTACATTATCTCCAACAAAATACCCCATATAAATAAAATTATTTAGATATAAAAAATACAATTTTTTACATCAATTATTAGAAATCTTGGCATTTGATGTTATTTTGTCCTCTTGATTATGGTAAAGCGCGAACGGATGTGGCTCATTGACATTAGTGGTTCACGTGTGTGTGTGTGGTGCTATTTTTTTAATTTACTATTGGTTGAAAATCATATTACACTAGCCTCAGGAAATATGAGTTAGTTTAACCTCCCATTTTTCCACCATGATGTCATTGCGCCGAGAGGCGCTCTACAGCCCAGTATGGGGGAGATCTTGTAACGTTAAGTAACGTTATTTTTATTAACAAAAAATAAATTTTCTAATTATAGGCCAAAATAAATGTCGGCCACAAAAACAATTAATATGGGGAAGATGTTGTAATCTTCCTACCTAACAAAACAATAAAAAAACAAAAATTTAATTATCCGTAGGTGAGGAAAAAAACACAATATGGGGGAGATGTTGTAATGTTCCTACCTAACAAAATAATAATAAATAACAAGAATTATCCGCAAAAAAATGTTGGCCTTGCACATGGTTTTAAAATCATTTGCAAGGCCTTTTAAACAACCCATGGTTTTATTGTACATGGTTTAGGAAGGCCTTGCACATGGTTTTTATTGTACATGGTTTATGAGGACCTTGCAAATGGTTTTAAGACCATGTGCAAGGCCTCCTAAACAACCCATGGTTGTAGGAGGGCATTGCATATGGTTTTAAAACCATGTATGGAGAAATGTTGTAATGTTCGTTCCTAACAAAATAAAAAATAATAATTATTATTATATGTAAGTCATAAATAATATTAAATATTAATAATAAAAATATTATACGTGGACCTTAAATAAAAAGAGTTGTCTTTTGGTTTGAATCAGATCAATGGATATCTAAGAAGAGGTTTCCACCTTGACAGATTTGATCCATTTGGGCGCTTGATAGAGCCTAGGATTTGGATCTACGCTGGTTTAATCTGGTCATTCCTTTATGCTTCCAGTTCTTGATGCATTAAACAAAAAGAGTAAGGTTGACGTTAGGTTCATTCTACCAGATGCATTAAATCATGGCAAGAGCTATCTATCAAGATCCAAGGGTATCAAGCGTGCTGCAGCTCAATAGATAGCTTTTGTCTTGAATCATAAGTCCCCTCTGGTATGAAAGCATTGATAGAGCGATCTAACTTGTATAGACAGATCTGTTTACCAATTACTTTCAAAACTGTTACAGGACAACGTAAGCATTTTGTGTACCGACGTTGATACTGAATTGAGCCAATTTTTTTTAAAGATAATGTAGTATCATTTTAAGTGGCATGAAGTGCATTCTCCATAAATAGCGCCATTAATAATAGTGCCGGAAACAATGGAAGCAAAAGTAGCCGAGGAGGAGATTATGTAAAGGAGACGATTACCTTCATATGTAAAGGAGACGATTATCTGTATATGCTTAGAATCTTTAGACAGCTCTGATTTTTAAATCAATGCAAAATATCTGAAAAAAATTGAATGTTAAAAAGAAAATAATTACTGGAATGTGCAAACATTGAACTTCTTAAGCATTTAGTACTGGTATTTTTATCTCTGAATTCGGGCTTGATTTTGAAACTTTTGTTTTTTTTTATGAAGTCCAACATTTGAATCATTGTTGTGCTGCTTCATCTTTCGGGTTTATTTGTTGTAAAAATAATTCAGCCACGCAGATTTTTAGTTTAAGAACATATTTATCATAAATGTCAGTGAAATATTGATAATTTACGTAATTTAAAGTTTGGGGCATAAGTTTTGCCCTACCATTAATGGTTGTGGATCGAGACTATAGATTGTAGGACCTGGATGTGAGAATTTGGTTTGCAATAATGTGGTATTTTATTTACATAGTTAATTATTAAAACTTATAAAAAGTTTTGAAGTAAGCCTATGCCGAGGATAGGTGGAAACATCTAGAAGAATCGGGCATGAGGTAGAGTTAATGCAAGGGATTCATGTTGTGAATGCGGTATTAATACTAACGCATGCACTATTTGAATTATGTTCAAGTTTGCATAAGTGAATTGATGGATGTTAAGAGTGATAAGTTGCAAGGTAGGGAAGATGGCCAATTTTTCTAATTGGGAGAGGTTACAGTTTGAAAATTTCTATGAAGAAGAGAACCTGTCTCATAGCTCGTCTTTTTTTTATTTTGTTTTTTCAGAACAAATCGATTCTCCTATATTTTGTGACCAATCTCTCTCAAGATGGGGGATGAGCTTGAGTTTCTCTCCTCCGAAAAATTTTTAGGCTTTCGTAGGCAACGTCAAGATTATACATGTGAGCAATTCAGTATGGAGTTCAAGATAGCTAGAATACATTATTTGTAATACCCTAGTTTTGACCTCAATTGCATTAAATTATATATGATGTAAATAGCATTATTAAATGGTGTGGAGCTCAAGGCAAAGGCCCCACCATGGATTTAGTGTTTTATGTTCGGCAATTAAAATCGATGTTGATGGTTCATGTGCTAGCCAAACAATATCATTTTGGACATCATGTAAATATGCAATTAATAAAAATACCCACAACTAGCTTTGCCACACAACATTAAAGAGACGGGGGCATGATTTCACAAGGAATAGGGGGGATATTCAAACCCTTGAGCCAATAGGGTAAAGCCAAATGTCAATGGGAGAACCCATAAAGTTGTCAACTACCCATTTTGTCTTTGATGCCCAATCATTTATTTCTTCCAGAAATTGGTTGAGGTAGCTAATGCCTTGGGGTGGGAATAGTATGGCAGTGAATTTCGAATTGGGGAAGCCACCCATTTTTGGAAATCATGTTTTTGACTTATGGGGCAAGTAAATGCTCAAAAATGCATGCCCAAGCCATTATTCACCCATGCCTTTTGCTCTCTCACGCAGTTGGAGATCCTATGCATTTCCCTTCACATTTTTGGTGGTTTCCTTCATTTTCTCCATGCCTGGGAAGTCGTTTTTATAATGCTTAGTGGCTAAGCTATCTCCTTCATAGTTTTTGTTGTTGTTTCCTCATTTCCATGGCTGGAAAAACCCATTTTTGTATTGTTCAGTGAATGGGCAGAGGAGAACCACGATTTGGGGGTTTATAGAGGTTGTATTTGCTCTCGTAATGCCCATAGGTGTTTTCTGAATTCGGATTCACGATTTGGGTGAGAATGGAGGTTTTTTTTGCTCTTGTAATGTCCATGAGTGTTTGCTGAAAATGGATTTTCCTCCCAGGGTGTTTTCCCCTTTTTACCATTTTCATTTTTGGCTCCTAGGGACGTTTTGTTCATACCCAACATTTGTATGTTGTTGTTCTGTAAACCCTTGTGTTGGTCTGAACTAGTTAGGAGTGGAAGAGGCCCAGAATTGGCTTGGTAAACCTAGTGAAGAGAGGAACCTCACAAACAGATCAAGAGGGGTTGGCAAATCCTGCTTGCATACCTGGAAGAACACTAGAAGGGAAGGTATGGCCCGAGGGAACTATGTAGCAGTGAAGGGAATACTTCCCTATGTTGGGTGGTGTAGGAGTTGTGGAGGCCAAGCTAGATCTTGTGTAGTGTCCTTAGCTCTGTGGTTGAACTTACTAGCCCAACAATTCTACCTTTCCATTGCCTTAGCAACCTAATAAACCCAACTGTGTTTGGCTTTGATGAGTTTTGATGTGTATTTGGCTATGTGTGAGCCTGTTGTTCTCTAGTTCTTTGTGGAAATCATGCCCAGCTCAAGGGTGGCAGTGGTGCTGAGAGATTGATGAGCACACTGCCCTATGTTTGGGTGGAACGTTGCAGCAACATAGCTAGTTGCGGGACAACTTCTTTTCAAGATAAGTATTTCTTGTGTATTTAAGTTATGGAACTGTATTTGTTTTAAATTATCATGAACATGTTGAATGCTTGAATGTGTTGAATGTATTTTGCTTCCGTTGTATTTTAATGAATTATACATATGCATATGTATTTTATTTCATTGCATTTTATTATTATGTTCATGGGGCTAGATTGTCCGTCTTGATAGTAGCAGTAGTGTAGTCGCGTCATCTCCATCGCGGAGATGAGGGGGGGGGGGGATGTGACATTATTAATTTGGATCCCCTCTACCTTTATTATCAGTGATGAAGGAACCATGCCATCCTGGAGGGAAATTTATGCGATTTTCAAAGGTTACCTACAAGATTTCAAAAGAATGCTATGGGTAATTCAGGAAAGAATTAGGGGGGTTATCTAGAACATTGTTACATTAACTAAGGAGGAACGATACAATTACAACAGTCTAGCCAACTTTGAGTCTCACATTGATGATTTGGATGGTAATATGTGTGAACAAACTACCTTAATGGATGAGATAAGGAAGGACCTAGAGCATGTTGTTAACATGAATCATTGTAGCCATTGCCAAACATCACCCTCAAGTGAAGCACGACCTATGGACAAAGTATCAACCGTTTATCCAATTCATGGAAGAATGGACATGCATGAATAGTTCAAATGTTTTTTTACAGTAGTCATCGTTTCTATGTTTTTATGTGCTCTCTTTTGCAAACAATTTGTTAAAATATATAGTACCCAGGTCTTAGAAGTAGCTAAAAAACCTATGAGAATTTTTTTGTATACAATTGAGATATTTTTTGAATGGACTCTGCTTTTAGATGTTAGAGCTTTGGAGAAGTTTACTTCTTTGTTAAAGATTGCTATGCTCAGTTGTTTAAGATAAATCTTTTACAGTTTTTATTTTAAAAAACATGGACCCTCGTCCCATTTCTCGTGATCTCTCTTAATCTCTCACAGTATCTCTCATGATACTATTCTACAAACCAACTATAGTGTCTACTAGAATACCATAATTTCTTATACTAGCAAATAAAAAAACTACCATAATTTCTTATAGACCTAGTTCCTCTACCAAATACTAGAATTTTGAGCCATATTGACGTCTTCCAAATATTCTCACATGAGCTAATAAATAAAATCCCAATTGATTCAGATAAGTAACTAGACCAAGAGAAAGCTTATAAAATGCCTCACCCCCACTAATAGGATCTTCACCTAATCAGTTATTTTAACCATTTCCTACATGACATGTCATCCACTTATCAAGCAAATGAAAGTTGTCTACCAAACCTTTCTAGTTGTTTTGAGTATTTGCTCCTTTCCTGTGTGTAGATTTAAACCACTATGAAATTGAAAAATTCTTTAAATATTTAGCAAGAATTATCGCACACCACAAACATTTTCCCATAAGACCCCTCCATAAACTTTTCAAAGCCAATGCCTTACCAAAATAGAAAATTTCTTGATACCCCAACCACCTAACTTTTTGGGCAGAACAATTTTACCCCATTTAACAAGATGGATACCTTCTTTGTTTTTCTTTCCTAACCACGTGAAATTGAACATTATTGTCTAACCTTATTCAAAATGTACTTTGGAATACTGACTAAAGATAACTAATACACAAGAACAGTCTCCAAAACGTGTTTGACAAGGATTAATTTCCCACAAGAGAGAGCCATCTGAAGCACCAATTTTATGTCCTCTTTCCAATTTGTTAGATTTGTATCATATAAGCAATATGATCTTAGGATCTTATTTGAGAGAATAACATGCACAAGAATAATCACAAGAGACAAGAGACACAAAGAATTTTCCTTGGGGAAACCATAAAGGATAAAACCCTGCAACTTCCTTAGAGATAGAATGAGCACCAATGGCATCAGTAAAACCCAAAGACAAAAAAGATGATCTCAAACAACTGTTCTCTCTCTCTCTCACTTGAGAGAGCTTCTCCTCTCTCACTCATGCGCCCTAGTGAGTGAGTGTGTGTAATAAATAGAGAGGCTCACTCTCTATTTATATTCTTTCATTCACTTAATGTCCACTCCAACAAGTCAACCTCACTTAACAATTACTTACCAGGGTTGACTTCTCTAGGAGAGTCTAATAACCCTAGTGCCCCACAACTGTGGGGACTTTACCCTTCGATCAACAAGGAGGGTTAACCTTAACTCAATTGTGGGGACTATTGCCTCGACTTACAATGGAGGGTTAACCTTAATGACTTTACATGACTTGTTTACATTATTAATTCTCCCGATAGGAACATAGGGGCATGACATGACTCAATTACATTACAAATACTTCCTGATAGGAACATCGGGGTACAATACATAAGATATACAAGTGAATACATTTTGAAGTTACAAATACATCAACACTCCCTCTTAACTAGGAAGGTATTCTCTTGACACAATTCATCAGCACAAGTCTTCTTCTCTGGATCATCATCAAAGCTGGATCATCACTGGATCAACATCAAGTCTGGATCATCACTGGGTCAACATCAAGTCTGAATCATCACTAGATCATCATCAAGTCTGGATCATCACTGGATCAACATCAAGTCTGGATCATCACTAGATCATCAAGTCTGGATCATCACTTGATCTGGATCGTCACTGGATCATCAAGTCTGGATCGTCACTGGTTCCGTCATCTCGAACAAATGGTGCTATCTCTCAATTCTTCTTGTCATGGAAAGTTCTACAAAGCCAACCCTTTTTCATGCTAGTTGTAGGCCTAGCCTCTATGTAGGTCTTCATCATATTCAACAATTATATCTAACCATGGAATGAACCATGTCAAAAAGTCCCACCCAACACTTACATCTGACCATGGGAGGAACACATTCAAGAACCAGGTGAGAAAGGCACGCCCAACACTCACATCTGACCATGGGAGGAACACATCCAAAACACATGTCGAAAAGGCCTAGCACTCACATCCGACCTCATCTTGTCAGAAAGGATCTGCACTTACATCCGACCTCATCTTGTTAGAAAGGCTCTACACTTACATCAGACCTCATCTTGTCAGAAAGGCTCCCTCATATTGTCAGAAAGGATCTGCACTTACATCCGACCTCATCTTGTCAGAAAGGCTCTGCACTTACATCCGACCTCATCTTGTCAGAAAGGCTTTGCAATTACATCTGATCATGTGGGAACACATCCCTCAATCACATCAGAATGGCTCTGCACTGATCATGTGGGAACACATCCCACAATCACATCAGAATGGATCTGCACTGATCATGCGGGAACACATCTCACAATCACATCAGAATGTCTCTGCACTAATCATGTGGGAACACATCCCACAATCACATCAGAATATCTTTGCGCTTACATCTGGCCATGTGAAGCTCATGCTTCCACCATGTCAGAAAGGCCAATGGACACATCAATTCCCTTTGCAGTGAACCTCAATTTGGAAAACACCAAGCTTCTCCCTGAAGAAATCAAAATTCACTCTGGCCATTTCTAGCATAAAATCACATCAGGGCTGATTACGTCCAAGGATAACCTACAAGCTTCGCCAGGACCTATTACATCCGAGGACAACCTACAGGACCGTTTACGTCTGAGCCACCTACAAGCTTCTCCAAGATTTTATGCTCAGACAAACCTATCTCACCGGCTATGCTAGAACTCCCTCTTTTGAGAGATCTCGATCTAGATCACTGCTCCTCTCTGCATCATACAAAAATGCAAGTTATATCAACCAAATCAAATAGTAGTTTTCAAAAGAAACATACTACCTCCCAAATAGCAAGTGGCAACATATTTTGCCTCGATTGTACTCATCGCCATGAGGGACTCCATCCTGCCAAACCAAGAGATCACACTTGATCCCATATTGAAGCAGCACCCCGAAGTGCTCTTCCTATCAATGGCACCGCCTTCCCAATCTGAATCCACATAACCTTCCAAGTTAATCTTCTGATTCGCCTCATACTTGATCCCATAATCAACTGTACCCTTTAGATACCTCACTGCATGCTTTGCAACCATTAGGTGAACATGTCTCGGATTTGTCAGGGACATGAATTTGTTCACAACAAAGCAAGTATCTGGTCTTGTATTTGTCAGGTACATCAAGGACCCAATCATTTGACAATACATCATAGCATCAACCGACTCTGATGAAGCATCACTCAATAGCTTCAGGTTCGATGCCATAGGTGTGGCCATGGCCTTGTAGTCCATCATCTCGAACCTCTTCAGGATCTCCACTGCATACTTCCCTTGTGCAAGGAATATTCCATTCGCACTCTGCCACACCTCCATGCTTAGAAAGTAGTGCATCATACTCAAGTCCTTTATCTCAAACTCGACAGCAAGTCTCCTTCTTGCAACTTTAATGAGTTCCTCTTTTCTGTCAGGAACAAGTCATCGACATATAGCAGGAGCATCATTGGTATTTCGCCTTCAACCTTGAACTAAAGGTTGGAATCCACTTTACACTCAGTAAAGCCTAAATCCATCAGTAAGTTGTCCATCCTGTCGTACCATGTTGAACCTCAGGATCTTTTGCAGTCACTCCCTCTGAAGCGGAGCATTATTCTCCCTCTGCCTTTCGTACTCTATGTATCTTGTATTGGAGTGACAAGTAGCTTTCTCTGCTACTATTATTCTATGTATCCATCTAGGGTCACTAGATACCAAGATCCTCTATCTTGAAAACATTCTTCTCACACCCATCTATAAGCTTGTCATCCTCTATAGGCTTTCATCTTCAACCTTGTAGCAAAAGTTAAGATCTTCATCACTCTAGGCGATCTTCAAGCTCCTCATGTATGTGTTATCCCATGGGTGTATTCTGAGCTCGTACAATGCCTTCTTTAATTTGCACACATGAGTCTTCCTGTCAAGTGCCTCAACTCCCACTGGCTGCAAATGTCTCTTCGTAGTCTATGCCTTCTTTCTGTGAGAAGCCTCATGCTACGAATCTTGCCTTGTATCCCATGATGTTGTCATCTACTGCATGTTGGATCTTGTAGATCCATATGGAAGATATTACAGACTTCCCTTCAGGTCTTGATACTGCATCCTAGACATCATTCTTCTTGAACTGATATTCTCCTTCCCTTTCTTCTTGGGTACTTCTTCATAGCTGGAAGGTTCTGCATCAATGATGTTGCTCAACAGTGTCACATAACTACACTGTGTCTGAGACCTCTTTCTTTCTTTGAAAGTATCATCATATTATTCTTCATCTTGGATTATTTCTTGAACTGTCGTCACTTGTTCTTCGAAACAAGTCTCGTCCTTCTTTGCTTGTAGGAGATTGTACATGATCTTTCATACAAGTTAGATGCACCAGTTGTATGGTTAGAAGCATTTCATAAGGCACATTCACAATGAAAAATTATGATGCATAAAGATATAATCATGCAACTATTTTAGCCAATACAACATTCATCCATATCTCACAAAAACTTTTCTAGATGCCTTCCATCTCTACCAAGACAACATTGAGATTGTGCACGAATCCAATATGTCAGCAAAGAGGTTTCATTCTAGATAAGTAGCAATGGAGAGTTGTATAGAACCATGAGCTACTTGCCCATCACATGCATATTAGTAGTATACTGTCATTAATGCAAACATTCTATCATGCATAATACATCAACTGAATATAAACAAATGCATAACAAAATAATATCATGAAATGACAATTGAATACTTATCTTTATTTGTTTCATGGGTAGACTCCTTCTTTCAACTTCATCATCTTCTTCATTCATAACATCATCATTTCTTATCCAAGTGCTTAGATGGATAAGAGGTTCTTCAAGAATTGAGTTCTTTGTATTCCTCATCGCTTGAGGAATCTTCTTTGAATCGTGAGAGCTTGATCTTCAGTTGCTCCCATCTTCTCTTCTCTTATTATGTGTCGAGCTTCATCTTGTGTGTGTTCTTCCCAGAGTCTAGCAATCACTTCCTTATGGAACACATTCCTGAAATGAATGAATCCCTTGATCCTGGGAGGTCATTCAAGGTGGTTATCACAACTTTTGTATTCTTTACTTGTTCTTCTACTGCTTCAAGTTGTTCTTTGATTTGAGAGACCCTTGTAAAGTATGACTGCATGGTCTTTGCATTCTGGATCTTCACATTCTTCAACTATTTTCTCAAAGTCATCTTCTGATTTATGTTCTTCCCTTAAAATAGCTTGGTCAAGGAATCAAACATCTCTTTCAGTGTCTTTAGGGAAGACACTTGTGGTATAAGGTGATCCATGATTGAATCATCAATGATCTTCTTGTGTAAGGCTTTTAGCCTCATCTCCCTCTGGAACTCGAACCTCTCCACTCATGTAGGTGTCCAATTCATTTTCTTCAGAGAGGTCCTATACTTCCATGCTTGGAAGTTGTCAACTTCACCAAGCTTATCATCGAGCTGATGTGATAGATCATTTTGAAATGACAACCTCAAATGAAAATAGCAAAAGATTAGATCTTACCGATTTGAGGTGTTCGTCTTGGTTTCGGAACTAGCTGATCTAGGGTTTTTCAGAGAAACCCTAATTTTCAAAACTTGGAATCTTTTTGATTTGATTGGATAGAAAGATGCACCTTCCCAAGGCGAGCTTCCCAATGTACTCCTTTTCTGAAAACAATGGAGGGAGGCTCTCGGAACAGAAAGCCCTAGTTTACCAATTTCTTCTACAGAAATTCCTGATACTGTTTCTGTGGTATCTCCAAAATTAATGATCCTTCGTGTTTGAAATTTCGTATTGAGGTAACCTCATCTGTCCTCTTTCCAACACCATAGGTTTTACTAGAATTTGTTTCACCAATTGGGACTTATGAGCATTTTCCCAAGGTGACTTGTTTTAGGACTATTCAACATAGCGAAGTTGTACGGACTTCCACGTGTCACTGTTTCATCATCAGGGTTTGAAACTTTTACCACAGAAAGCACAGTCCATGCCATATATGGAACATCTTGCAAAATTTCATTTGGACCTTCGTAGCCCGAGATATAGCAGTTCGCCTTAGGTGTCCTGTTTAGGGATGAATCCTAGAAGGGGCTGGAAACTTGATTTGGAGGAATCATATCTCCCAGAATATAGCGAATCTGAGGCTAAAATCTTTACACATGGTACATCCATATTTTATCTTCGTCCTGTGAAACTTTTGGCCCCTGAGACTTCTTCAATCCCGAGATATAGCAAATGTACCAAAACTATCCATTTTAGTATTTTAGGGTTTTTTCTGGCCTGAGGTCAAACTAGGGTTTGACTTTCCCAGAGTTTCACCCAACCAAAAATATCGACCTAGGTCTCTAAACTTTGATTTTGATGAGGAGAGTAATCCTATGCTGGGCTCACTCAAAAATCCCTCTTCTGTAAAAAGCCCTAATTTCCTGCAGCAAAAACTGAAAATGCCTGGAATCAAATTCTGCTTCGACAAAAAGATGCGCCCTTCAATGGAGAGTTAGCCTAGCATCCTTTTGCTGATGGATTGTGGAGACAGACCCAAAAAGTAAGAAGCCCTAGCTTCTTCAGCTACACAATGTCTTCTTCTCAGG
This sequence comes from Pseudotsuga menziesii, assembly GCA_001517045.1. NCBI lineage: Eukaryota > Viridiplantae > Streptophyta > Pinopsida > Pinales > Pinaceae > Pseudotsuga > Pseudotsuga menziesii. The sequence goes on from LPNX010240687.1 coordinate 123,359, forward strand.
TTAGCTTTGATACCATGTTATATTTTTATCATTTAAGCAATATGATCTTAGGATCTTATCTGAGAGAATAACGTGCACATCAATAATCACAAGAGACAAGAGACACAAAGAATTTTCCTTGGGGAAACCATAAAGGAGAAAACCCCACAACTTCCTCAGAGATAGAATGAGCACCAATGGCATCAGTAAAACCCAAAGACATAAAATATGATCTCCAACAGCTGTTCTCTCTCTCTCTCACTTGAGAGAGCTTCTCCTCTCTCACTCATGCATCCCAGTGAGTGAGTGTGTGTGATAAATAGAGAGGCTCACTCTCTATTTATATTCTTTCGTTCACTTAATTTCCACTCCAACAAGTCGGCCTCACTTAACAATTACTTACCAAGGTCGACTTCTCTAGGAGAGTCTAATAACCCTAGTGACCCACAACCGTGGGGACTTTACCCTCCGATCAACAAGGAGGGTTAAACTTAACTCAATTGTGGAGACTATTGCCCTGACTTACAATGGAGGGTTAACCTCAATGACTTTACATGACTTGTTTACATTATTGATTCTCCCGATAGGAACATCGGGGCATGACATGACTCAATTACATTACAAATACTTCCTGATAGGAACATCAGGGTACAATACATAAGATATACAAGTGAATACATTTCAAAGTTGCAAATACATCAACATAATTTTCTTAAACAACCACATCCAATCCTTCTTCAAATAGTGGTTGGGATTAGTAAAATAAACCAAATGTTTGACACCCAAGTCCAAAGGTTCCATATTGAAGGGGAAGATGTCGTTAATCTCTTGTAACACCTCTACATCAATTGCATTATAAAAGAAACTAGACTTTTGCACACTTACTTCCATACCAAAAGCCTCACAAAAAATCTTGATTAACTCTCGAAAAACATTCTATTCCTTAGTAGATCCATTCCTAATAAGAAGTACATCATTAATGAACAATAAGTGAGTAATAAAATGTAAAGATGTAATTTTGAGTCCACATAATTTGCCTTGATCCCTTGCTTTCCTAATGACTCTACTGAAGCCTTTAATAATAAGGAGAAAAAACAAAAGAGATAGGGGACATCCCTGTCTTAGTCAACTATGACTCTTAAATTTTTTTGTAGGAGAACCATTTATAAGGACAACAAAGGAGGCAAAAGTTACACACCCCATAATCCAATTTATAGCTTCCAAATTTAGACCAATTTGGTGAAGAATCAACCTCCAAAAAGCCCAATTAACCTTATCATAAGCTTTGACAAGATCCGTTTTTAAAAGAAGGGCCTTCAACTTCTTGAATTTGATTAAATGTAAACTCTCCCGAGCCACCCCAACCACATCAAGAATTTGACTACTTAATAAAAAATCAAATTGTTCTTTGGATACGACTCTGGATAAAAAAAGACTTGACCCTATTTGCAACAATTTTTGAAATGATTCTGTATACCAGATTGGAGAGAATGATGGTTTTGTAATCATTGAAATTTTTGGGATGTGAGGACTTGTGAGTAAGGGAAATGAAGGTAGAATTTAAAGCCCCTGAGACAACACCATTAATCCTAGACTCTTCAACCACACTCACAAGATCACTTCCAACAATATAAAAAAACTAGAGAAAAAATTCAATAGTCCACCCATTAGGGCCATGACTTTTTGATTTGACAAAGTGATTTAAAATATTTTCAACAATCCATAAGGAAAACATGAGAAGTAATACATTAGGCATATTCAGGGAAGAAAAAGGAAGGATAGAATTTAAGGACCTCTATTTGGGATCTAATAAAGTTACTATTAGAATCCTTAAAAAGAGTCTCAAAGTGACCAATAATTGCAACCGCTAAATCATTTTGTGAAGAAATTTTATTGCCATTCATGTCCATAAGTTCTTAGATTGAATTTATATTCCTTCTGTGATCAACAAACTTGTGAAAAAACTTGGTATTGATATCTCCTTTAGAAAATCCAATAGCATGACTCTTGAGTCTCCAAGACTCCTCCTCTAGGTTTAGTATACTAGATTTCCTAGCTTCCAATTTAACGTGAATTTATTTATCTAGATTTGTAAACACCCCATAAGAATTTTTAAGGAATCTAGACTGAATCTTTTCCTCAATGCTAAGGATTTCCAAATTCAAATTAATCTTTCATTGCTTCTCCCACTGTATAACCTTCCTCTTCAACTCCTTCAGTTTAAAAACCAACTGCTCCATAGATGAACCACATGCCACATGTGCCAAGGCCAACCATTTGTATCTAATTAAGGTGGAAAAATCATCCTCCTAAAGCCACCCATGATTGAACTTAAAGGGATATTTCACCCTACTCGAAGACACGTTAAATTGAAACATAATAGGAAGATGATATGAGAGATTGACATTTATAGGCCAAGACCTAAATCTCCCCTATTTCCCAGCTAAGTCCTCATCTAAAAAGAATATGTCCAACCTTTTTGAACACTAATTTGACCAGAATAACCATTTATTTAGGTAGGAGCCAATTTAAGTGGAAGAACATCAATAAGCTTCTACAACTGTAAAATATGTTTAAAGTAATCAACCATAGGGTCCATTCTAGACTTTTCCACCCCACACCTCATAACATGGGAAATTCTATATGTATAATAATTGAGCAAATGCTCTTGGTAAGTAGGAAAATTAAAAAGCTAATTGATCAATTATATATAGTGAAGGTTTCATTAAATTATAATTTTTTTTGTAAAATATCGATTAATCTTTCACTGCATTGTAAAATATTCGTGATTTTTTTGGTGAATACAAATATTTTGATGCAATATAAGACCATATATAATTTAATAGGAAAATATTTTATAGAATTGTAATATACTCATTTTCTATGTTTGAAAAAGAAAAATATGATTTACCCTTCTTATAGACAACATTTCAAGTATTAATAAAATAAATCTATCAAATTAAATAAAGGTTTAATTTATCATATGGAAAGTAACAAATTGGATTGGATTGTTTAGTACAATGGACTATATTAATAGAATAAATAATGGTTTAGTAATAAAATAAATAAAAATTAAATAATGTGTTCATCAACAATTTATCATGATTTTTTTAAGAAAAAATTTGGATCTTCTAATTACCATGGAGTTCAACAAACCCTTAAATATGATTTATCACATGCAATACCACAGGACACCCAAAATCACGGGCTCATAAATCACCAACTATAAAATCATTATTTACCATGATTATATTAAGAAAAAATTTGTTTATCACATGTGATACCATGGACTCCTATACCACTAATGCTAAACCCATTATTAACTGAATGAAGGTTATATTTAATAATATTTAACAGAAGTCAAGATTAACCTAACATGTATAACCCTTAGGTGAAATCTTGGACAAACTACTCCTAAAACAATATTGTTTCCAATTAATTAGGGCAAAAATGAAAGATCCTTCATGAAGTATGGAGGACAAAAATATATTACCACAAATTTCCTTTATATTTTGGATGAGCGAAAGAGTTTACATATGTAAAAAAAAATTTTTAGGGCAAATTATTAAAAAACATTTCTATATAAAAATCCGTCCCTTCAAAATTTAAAACCCTATTATTTTTCGCCCCTAAAATTTTCCTTGCCTCAGAAGCAAAAACAATAAATTTTAAATCATCCCCCACAATCAACATTGGGTCATAAATTAAACCACATTCCAAAGCCCCATCCCAGAAACCCTGATGATCCAAGTAAGGGTCATAACAATTTAGTACTTTTAACTACAAAGAACATTCTCTATAACCACCTTTCAACAAAATTCCCGCACCTGTTAGATAAGGAAATAAATTACTCTTCTTGGGGTTCCATGTAGGGCGAATTCCCCAGGAAGACCGAAAGCATCCACATAACAACACTCCCACTCAAGCTTGAGCTTTAGAAACACCTCCTTAGCTTTCAAACCAGGGACCATGGTTTCTTAAAACATGACGATATCAAGATATGATAAATTTAACAATATTTTGAGGGCTAATTTTTTTTTAGGGCCCCTAAACCCACGAATATTAAGGGATAAAATCTTCCTTAAGAACCAACAAAAATGGGCATTCATGATCTAAGAGCCCCATATTGACAAAGAAGCATGACTTGTAGGAGACTGAAAAGACTTAGCAAGTCCACCTTCAACAAACTTGACCTTCCCCTTTCTACCATGCTTATTCCTAATTGTAACATTAGGGTGAGAAGGAAGACAACTATCCTCAACAATAGAAACATACTTAAGTGGGAAGGTTTGCAAGGGAGTCTTTTCCAAGATCTCCTTATAAGATGGAATCAAAGAAACCATCTTCTGCACTAGAATAGAATAAGAATCCCCTATAATATTGTGTGAAGAAGGGACAATGCCATCACACTGAAATTGTTGGATCGTTGTATCTAAAAGTGGGGTAAGTTGTGAAGTACCCAACCCATCATTCAAAAACCCATCCTTTGGCACCAAATTCTTGTTTTCCTTATTTGAAATCCTCGACAAATCCTTAACAAGATATTTACAATGGAAAGATAGTTAAATATTAGGGCGTTCCAATCCTTTTAGAGATTTACGGAAGACAACATGACTACAATCCCCTAAACCGGAAGTATGATTTAATTTTTTTTCCTCATATTCATTTAAAATCCCCACCTCATGAGTAGATAATGAATTGAAAAATGGGGAAAGAGAATTTTGAGCTTACTGGTAAAGGTGTAGTCCTCATTGTGAGGCCCCATTCCAACACCAAGATTTGTCTGAACCGACAATCCATTGACAGATAAACCATCCACAATTTGAGACATTTGGACATGAAACTTTGGTCCTGAACCCAAAAATCCATCTGCCACCACAAGAGACGAGGGGGGGAAACAAACCCTTTCAAATGTTAACCCATTCGAACAACCTCAAAACCAACCCGAGACTTAGGGAAACTTTATTTTAAATTACCAATCTTCCTATCGAGGATACATCGGAACAATCACCAAAAATCCAGACATTGAGTGAAGGAATAATCTCCCCATTGAATATACATCTCCTTTGACAACCCCAAGTCAAGGTCCAATTCGACCAAAACCCACACACATCTATTTGCCTTCAACAAAGTGCTCTCATCAAAATAGATAAACGAACCCACAACATTTGCAACATCTACAAGAACCTGCTTCAACCACAGCTCCAACAAAAACCCTGGAAGGATCATTGAGACATGGCACAGGTGCAACTACTCCTTTGAAGGATTGAAATAGGGATGCCAATGTTTGAGCATCAATTAACTTCTACCTATAATCCATAATTTCACGGCTATCATATGTGGATCCTCATCCTCTAGAAACTGGAAACAATACCATTTATTTATCAAGAAATGCACCTTAGGGAAATAACCGAGCAACAACTTCCAGTTAGCCACCAACCATTCCATAAGAGCCTCTTTCTTCAGATATGAGTGGCTCAATTTCCCCACTAGAGCTCGACAGGATGAGCTCATAACCCTATCCACATTAACATATTTCCTCAAAGACAAATAAACTTTTGCCTCCCTAGCTTTGAGTGCTATACTAGCTCTCTTCTTTCTAGTAGACCTCCCGACATTCAAAACATAAGAGATATGATCCTGAGCAACATTGAGATCCTTTTGCAACTAAGCAACAACTCTTGAAGATGGAAAGTCTTGTCCTACAACTCCCCCAGGAGAGATAACCTCAAACCCATTTTGCACTTAGCGCATACATTATGGACTAGGGGAAACTGCTAAAGGACAAGAACTTGACACCATGGTTGGCCCCAAGGTCCCATCCTCATAACACCTATCATTAAACCAAGGTCGATTTCGTATATTTTGAAAATATTCCTCATCTAATTTGAACATGCTAGCTGCCTCCAACTCAGTCACCTCCTCATTCCAAAAGGACCCCTCCTCATAGTCCACTTCATACATGAATCAAAGTGTGATTGATAACTCAACCAATACAATCACCAAACTGACAAGACCACCACCCCAAACACTGAATCCACATGGCATCAAACCAAAACAAAACCAAACAAGTGATATTGACAAGCACCAATAATCAAAATCCAGACAAATCCCAATCATTCCTCCAACCCTTGCAAAACTGCAAGGGCAAACCCTAGCCTCTCTCGACTCCACAAAACCCTAACCTCTCTACTACAAATTTTAGACAACAGTTCAGGGTTAATGTGCTTATAATTTATAATATATATGAGTGAAAATATAAAATTTATATTTATGTTTTTCCTATTTTTTTTAATACATATTATAATACAAATTATATAATTTTGTAATGTGTTTTTAGTAGAGGTCTTTCTCACTTAGATGATGAAGAACATGGTATAATGAATATCTTGGAATATACTATGATCACCCTTTTGGTTAAGTACTAAGATTTTACATCTTCCTCAAACTTAAAAAAACATGTTAATGATCCAAAATCCAAAAACATTTGGGAAAATAAAAATCTAAGTCATTTCTGATGACATGGTTTTTCAATAAAAAAAAAAAGATAGAAATAAAATGTTAATGACACAAAACAGAGATACATTTAGTTGATGCCTTTTTATAAACCACTAGCACATAATTCAAACGACATGATTTTCCTAAAAATAACAACAAGGAATAACGATCCTCTTACCAACTTCACAAATAAGTTAGGATAGATTTTACAAACTTCTTAAAGAAGTACGTGTCTTTCTCATAACTTATTCTAACCACAATGATTTATCTTTCAAAAAATTAATTAATAAATCAAGACATGGAAAATTAATTAATAAAATAAGACATTACTATAGACAGCTATTTATTCTTTATCTTGTAATGACAGTAGTTTATCGTTTAAAAAAATTAAAATGTGTAATGAGAGTTATTTATCCTTTTAAAAAAATAAAATAAAAGAAGAGGTCATTGAAAATGTCAACTCAATCAAGTGGTCAGCTGAATCAAGATATGGACAACTCTCATTCACAATATTTATTACAAAGGGCTCCACAAGAGCATCATGTCACTTACAAGAGTAGAACCTGGCTAGGGAGGATAGCAATTCATCCCAACCACCCAAGCGACATCCATTTGACTAAAAGAAGAGCTCGTTATCATTCACACATGTCTTCTATCATAGAATAAAGAGTCGATGAAGACAAAAAATATTTTACTTGCAGCAGAGTAATAAATATTGCTGCGGCAGTATAGGTCATTGGATCTCAACCTGTTTAAGATCCAACGACCCACCAACAACCCACAGTACAACCACCACAACATTTATTATTCTACTATTCTCCATCAATAAAAACCTTTAAAATTTTTCCATAACATTAAGTTTGACGATGGAATCTTTTTAACATTTTACATGGTCTTGCATAGGACCTCTTGAGTCTTTACTATACAGCGGTCAAAGTTTAGAGTCTATACGCATTCAAAATCTGGAGTATATACCTTGAATATATATCATCGTGGCAACGACCTGGTTTGCAAACCGCTACTGGGTTTCGAAACCGCGGGACTCTGACAGAACAGAGCTGGCATGGTACACAATCCGCTTGCTTCGCTTGCTTTAAGGTAAAGCGTGGAATGCATTCTTCCATTCAATTCTGACAATTCCAGCGATTAGCGTTATCAATTCAGGTAATTCTCGTCGTCTGCTTGAAAGAAAATGTTCTTGCTGTTCGAATTTTGACCGAATTCAACAACTTACTTAGAAATTTCCTCTTAACAGTTTCAGCGTTCCCAAACGTACTAAATTTTGATAATTTTTGGTTTCTATGTCATTCCATTGGTGTATCTTTTCTTTGTTTTTTAACGAAATATTCGTGCGGAGCAAGTTCAGGGGAATCCAGCGTGTTCAGCTGAGAATTTCATTCTTACACTTTCGATTTCCTCGAAATTTCTCAAAATTCGACCTAAATGAATATTTGAAGTCCTTACATCCCTGCAAAAATCGCCGGTTCTCATCATAAATCTAAGGTTTGTTCGTACAGACGGAAGGTTCTAGGAATTCGCCTTAGCGTAACAATCCAAGGACGCGTATCGCGTCAAATTTAATGCGTTTTTCTCTGCCATGTGTCTGGATATTTTGATTCTTTCCAATTAACCGGCCGTTCTACCTAATAGGAATTTTCCATACAAGGACTGCTACTTCGGTTTGCTATTCCCTTCTTTTTTTCACTTTTTTGTTGTGAATTTTCGACGGTTTTACAATACGCGCGTGCAGTTTAGCTTTCATTTTTATTGCAATGATCCTTGTGTGTATTTGGCTAGGTCTGGACCTCTGGTTTTCAATTTTTATGATTCCTTATACGGAAAGATAAATAGAAAGGTTGCGAAGTGCTTCCACTGAGAAGCTTCGACGAAAACTTTTTAGTTGCTAGAACTTTCCAGGAAGCTCTTTATTGTCCAACGTGTACTTACTGTTTGCATTTGGAAAAACTCGTAGGCACAAGATAGATCCGATATTTGATGAGTATTTACTCGTCAAATCCATCTGTTGAATTGACGCTTTTGATGGGATCAATTCATTGTATGTGTCTGTGGAGAAATGTATTTTGACTGGCCTACACATGTTTCAGGTCGGGCATTGGCTCTTAGCGCAGTTTGCACATCGAGTTTTTTCGCATCTCAGACTTGTGAATCATTCTTCATACGATTTCAGCAGCTCTGTTACGCATAAGGTATGAGCTGTCAGCCTCTTTCAGTATTGACAGTCTTGAATTATGATGTAGGATTGTGATTCATTTAAAAAATTATATGAAATTCAGAAGTAATACGAGAGCAGTGACTGGAAAAGGGCTTTATCGTTCCTATGGTCTATTTGTATAAGACAGTCCTTCCCCAGTTCGTTAAGACGTTGCACTGCCGAAAGTTATGTATTAAACATTACCATCCTCGTTTAAAAGGTCACCATACTGTTCTTATGAGCAACTGGATTTTAGACCAACAATATGCATCTCTTAAGCTTAGTGTGTGTGAGGATGCCAGTGACGATGATGGGAAATTCTGCTCACTCAAAATTCCCTCTGGGCACTTAATAAGCTGCAGCTCTGAAAATTATGAATAGTAGATAATTGCTAGTACATCCCGTGCCATTGTGGATTCCTCTTACATGTGATGAATAGATGATTTGATGCTAGATATTCTACAGTTAAACATTGAGTTTAGAACACGCATAACTTCTTAACACCAGTGGCTAATTTTGATGCTCAGATCCATGTAAGTAACAACTTGTATAGAGTTGCCTTCTGGATTATGTTGACTGAATTTTGTTTATTTATTCATGATTCAAGCTTTTCTTTAATTCACATATTTTTTCTATATTTGGAAACCACGGTGGCATGGAAATCCTAAAATAATGAGCTGGAAGCAAAGTGCCTTTCTAGTGTGGTGGAATATATAATATCTACTTCAATGCTTGGACCCTATGTTGTGAAGATGGATGCAGATACATAACCCTTTGGCTGAACCAAGTATTAGAGTTTTACCTGTGTTGCTCTGAAGGTGATTATCCTTCAACAGCGCAGCAGTCTTGGTGTGTGTGCAGGTAGGTTGAAGGCGCAGTCAAGATCAGCATCAACATGGTGCACTGTGCAGTAGTGATGGTAGAGTTTACCTGTTGTTTGAAGAAGTTTTTCCTTCAGCAGTACTTCAGTTCAGCAGATCCTTACAGTCTTTGGATCCATGCAGCAGATTGCAGTTTGTGTGTGAGGGTGCAGCAGCATTAAATGAGGTGCATCTTATGCCTGTTTTATGCATGCATGCTTGTCTTAAGTTAAAAATGTTTTCCAGACTTAGAAGAAACATATTTAGCATGCTTTCTTGTTTAATTTAGATGCTGGCTTTTTTTAATTAGAATTGTTTTTTTCATTTTTGTTTTAGGCCTATCTTTAGGAAAAGGGCATAGTAGAGATGTGTTCCAGATTTAGAGTAGGGAACATTTTCTAAGTAGGAGGCACTTTATTCTGGGCAGCCTCTCTCATGCAGGTTATGTGCTTTATCCGAGGCACATTTATTGTTGGGGTTACCGACTCTAAGTTAGGTGTTGTGTATGGGATGTCTTTATTTTGTAAATCCTAGCTTATCTTCTTCTATAAAAGAAAGGCAGGGTGGAGGTGGTTAATCATTCAGTGAGTGTGTTTAGGAGTCAAGCTAGTTGCATTGTATTTACTATTTCCTGTTTTTCAATAAATAAAACAATGATGCATTATTGAGAGTTCGGGCCTGTGTGTACTTGTTGTTCATACTTATTCTAGAGTGATGTGTTTATAGTTTAATGTACTCAAACTCTATAGTTTTGATTGAAGTTTAGTGTTTTTGGTTCCTAGCTGTTAGGTTAATTTTTCTAAGTGCAGAGTCTGCATACCATGATTTGAAAATTTAACTTGGTATTGGACTGACAGATTTGAGATTTTTGCAAGAATCTGGGTATAGAGAAGGTTGCTTTCTGTAGAAAGTTTTCAATTTCAGTGGGTGTGATGTCCTGTCATCATTTATTGAAACTAATCTATGCTTGTGAGAGGCACCATGACCTGTTATGGCTTGTTGGTTTGATGCCTGGGATCTTCTAGTAAATGGAAGGTTGTTTTGGCCTGTGATAGGTGGTTCACACCTGCTATAGGTTGCAGATTTTTTTCTTCTTCTGATTTGTTTGGTTTTAGTGTGTTCTAGGTGCTGCAAGTATGACCAGTCTTGGTGTGATAGAGTGGGACTGTCTAGAGGGTGCTTCCAACTTCATACCATGGAAGTGGAGATTGCAGATGCTACTGTAGGGGGTTGATCTCTGGATCTATGTGGGTAAGAAGGTAACAGATCCTAAGGAGGTTGGAGTTATGTGGATAACAAGGTAATAGCTCCTAAAAAGCAGGCCAAGATGAAGCAAATCATCCTTGATTCCATGAAGGACCACTGAATCCCTCACATTGTTGGAAAGACAACTAAGGAGATGTATGACCCCTTAATTAGTCTGTATCAAAGTGTGGATATTAACCTCAAGATGGTGCTGAACAAGTTCACTACCACATGCAGTAGTGATAAGATTTAGTGGCCATTTATGAAGGTTACCCAACTTTGAGATCAGCTTGTTGCTATTGAGGTGAAGGCGGAGAATGAGAAGTCAGTGCCCATTGCTTTAAATAAATTCTCCTTGTCTTGGGATTCATTTGTTTGGTATAAAGCTCTGTTTTTGACTTCATGATGTAATTATTTATGTAACTATGAAATGGCTAGAAGCAGGATATAAATGGTCTAGGATGACCAAATACGTTGTAATGATGTAGAATGATATTTAAATATAAATTCCCTAACGACTGTAGATGAAGATCAAAGAAGAGATGGGGTTTATGATTCCACAAATGTGGGAAGCGAAAGGGGCTCTAAGGGGAGATGACCCTAGTGACTTATTAATTTAAGTCATTTAACATTATACATTTTTGAAAACCTTAGAACGTGATTTTATCCCAAGGTTCCCCAAGCATGTTTACGGGAGTGGCTTAATTAGCCTTAACTTAATTATTATCCTAAGTTGGGATTAGGAGGGGAAAGTGGGCTCCTCTTGAGTGTCACATGGCAAGTTATTGCCATGCATATATAATGTGGGATTAAGCTTAGAGGGGGATTCATTCTAATATTCTAGCATGGAGTCTATCATGCTAGTTGTCAAGCTAACCATCTTGGATGGTACATGTGAGAGAAAACTTGGTCAACAACTAAGGTCCTTGGAGTACTAGCATGGAGCTTGTGCTGGAGCATTGGAAGGGAATGGGGACAACTTGAGGGATTGCATGTAGAGAAGGGGGTCTCATTCCTCGTGTTGTGTAGGCTGATGGGGGATGAGTGCTAGTGGATTGGGACGACTGTAGAGAGGGTTTTGAATTTGGATATTTCCGAGCATCGTGATTTCTTATCCGGCTGGTGCTGGAGCTCTGGAAGGGAATTGGGATAACTTGAGGGACTCATTATAGAGAAGGGGTCCCATTCCTTGTGTTGTGTAGGTTGATGGGGGTTAAGTGTTAGGAATTGGAATAGTTGATGAGTGACTTTGGCACTGGATATGTGACTTATTAATCTAAGTCATTATCGATTTTTGAAAACCTTAGAAGGTGATTTTATCCTAAGGTTCTTAAAACATGTTTATGAGAGTGGCTTATATTAGATTTAACTTTATTATTATCCTAAGTTAGGATTAAGGGAAAGCGGGCTCCTCTTGAGTGCTACATGGCAAGTTATAGCCTTGCATACATAATTTGGGAATTAATATTAGAAGGGGATTCATTCTAACATTCTAGCATGGAGTTTGTCATGCTAGTTATCAAGCTAACCATCTTAAATGGTGCTTGTGAGAGAAAACTTGGTCTAGAGTTGAGGTCTCTAGAATCTTAGCAAGGAGACCCTCTGGTTAGCCTATGTTGGAGCACTAGAAGGGAAAGGGGACAACCCGAGGGATTGCATGCAGAGAAGGGGGTCTCATTCCATGTGTTGTGTAGATTGATGGGGGATAAGTGCTGGTGTGTTATGCTGCACCTGTACCCAACGCACCTTCAGATGTGCCCCAGGGAGAGAGAGGCCATTTTTTTCGACCAAGAGGGGTGTTATTTAGCAGTGGTGGTCATGGTCGGGTCCTTTGGTCCTTCCTTTAGGATTACTATGGCTTAATGGCACTATTGACTGCCCTTTGTTGGGATTTTTAACCTTGGGGTTGGTGTTCAGGGCTCCTAGGGGTTGATCGCTAGGTCACATGACCCCACACCTTGTTTCCTTGCATCGATGGCCTTTGTTTCAGTTATGAGACCTTGGTCTCCCTTAATAGCCACCTCAAACACCCTCCTGGCCCTTCAATTGACTGGCGCTCTCTCTCCTTGGCCTCCTTCTTCAAAGGACGTCATCCTACCACCCATACCGTACTGCTTCTTTAAGGCTGGCGTTGAGGGATTTACAACATTTTAGGGATTTATATTATTTTATGTTATACTTTTAAGTTGACATTATATAATTTCAAATTGTCATTTTAAAGGCATGTCAGCTTGGATATTTTTGTAAAGTGAGTGTGAGATGCTATAAATAAACCTCTCCTCATTTCATTTGAAAATAAGACAAGTGGGATAAAACAATATGCACTTATTTTACCCTACCAGGGCTCTTTGTAAGTGATGCACTCCTCTTGAGGAAGGTGATTTTATGGGTTTGATGATGATTTCTTGAAGTTTCTTTGGTTCTAAGTTCTTGCTAAAGGTGATGCTATGATTTGTTGGCTAAACACTTGCACAAGGAGGTATCTAGGGTTTTTCTTGATCTCTCTTTGTTAAATTTTGATGAATGATGTATGTTTATGGATTGAATGGTAGCCATTAGAGCTGCATTTTGTCTTGGCTAGGTCATTTGTCAACCTTTAGTGACCTTGGTTTGTAGAAGTGCATCCCTCATAGGAGTACTTCTAGGGTTAGAGACTTAGGACTTTAGGTTTTGTTGTCAAACCTAGGATAGGGTTCTCAAAAGGAAGGTTAATCACCTCCTTAGATGCCTTAGGGTTAGGCAAAACCTAAAACCCTTGTCCCAAAACCTCTTTTCCTTCAAATCTCTTGCATTTGCATTTTCATGGTAAAATTAGGGTTCGATTTAGGCTTGCAATTTTATGTCAAAAACCCTAAAAATATATATATATATATATATTTTTCAATTTTTGGCCTCCCTAAAATTTCGGCCTGCCTTCCTTGTCACTAAAAACACTAGGGCAAAATTTTAGGAAGCCCTGAAAACCTAAAAACAGTAAAAAATCAGAAAACCCTAAAAATATCAAAAAAATATTTTTGTGAATTTTTTGCCTTGCTAGAATTTTGGACCTCCCTCCTACAAATTCGGCCTACCCTTTTTGTCCCTAGAAACCCTAGGACAAAATTTTAGGATGCCCTAAAACCCCCCAAAAATATAAAATCCCTAAAAATTACCAAAAAAATCAGACCTAAAAATTACCCTAAATCACCCCTATTTTCCTCTTTCCTTCGCCCTTCCTCCCATAGGCCTCCCCTTTCCCTTGGCCTCTCACCTAGGGCTCGGTCCCCTTTTTCCTTGGACTGTCCAAGGCTGTAACAGCCACAGTGTCTCTTTTGTGGGCTGTAACAGCCTTTTAGGGATGCCTTTTGGATGTCCTCCTCAGGGTTGCCTTCTTTAGGATAGTCTGTAAGCTCCATAACAGTCCTCAAACCCTGCACATAAACACAAAAAACAAACATGAAGGGGTTAGTCAAGTAGCATGTTAAGTTTTGTTGGATGAAGGTCTGAACTTACTCTTTTCTACTGTTGATATATTCATCTGAAACTTAATGTGTATGACTGTCATATTGTTTATTTTTTCACTACTTACTGTTGTACTGTTGACTGTCATATTGTTTATTTTATTTCAGACATATTGTTTATTGGGAAATGATTGGTTAATGGGATGCTTACATATGAATGACGATAGTTAGTGGTCACACTTGTTTGAAGTCTGAAGTGTTGAATGCCTTTTGCATTGATTAGCCTTGGCATCACATTATCTCACTTATTACATCTACATCTATTTGCAACATCAATTGGTTGATACAAGGCACTGGTCTCTAATTCACTTTTGCGTAGAAGACGTGTTCTCTTTGTCACCAAGTGTTTTTGTAGGCTATCATAAGGGCTCTCCCCTTGGAGGTTCAGACTTCCAAAGAATTTTGAAGAAGTGACCAAGGTAACAGTGGCCACTTCCTCCTTCATATGCTTACCGGTGGTTAGGCTTGCTATTTCATTCGGTAACACTAGTGGGTTGGAACAACTATAGAGGGGGGTTTGGATCTAGATATTTCCCAGTGCAGAGATTCCCTGACTGGCTTGTGTTAGAGCACTAGAAGGGAATTGGGATAGCTCAAGGGACTGGTTACAGAGAGGGGATCTCACTCCTTGTGTTGTGTAGGCATATGGGGGAGAAGTGCTAGGAATTGGATTAGTTGATGAGTGGCTTTGGCACTAGATATGTGTCTAAGTTTTGGCCATTTCTTGTGTTGTGTAGGATAAATTTTGGATTGAGTAGAAGACTTGGAAACTTACCCCATATGTACTGATAGTCCTAACTTAGGGGTGGCCTCTATCATAGAAAGCACTAGTGTGGCAGAGTGCCTACGTTTGGGAGGAATGTCCTTCTTCTGTAGCCAGATGGAAGAACTTGAATGATAAGTTTCTCATTGTGAATGAATGCCATGGCTATAATTCTTTTTATGTATTTCTTTAATTCCTTGTTTATGAAAATGCCCGTGTATGAATTAATGGACATTGTATGGATGCATTGATGATAGGAATGCTTGCATGACTTTGAATAGGGAATTTTAGTTTTATTGATTGCTATTTACTTTTGTTCAAATTTGAATTAAAGATCAAGGTAGAAATTTCAGTTAATGGTGGTAAATTGGGTAACTCATCATCTTGAAAGTGATAAACGGGTGGCCAAATATGTTACATTTGAGGAGTCTATACTCATGAGAAGCTTCCCACTTTTGAGAAACTTTGGGATCATTTCATCCAGGAGGAGACCAGACTGAAGATTGTTATAGCCAGTATCTAGAAGAGTCAAAATCTTTCCTCATTGAGAAGATAAAAAAGGAGGTAAGGAGGACCTAGAAGGGGTCAGAAGGGCAAGGGGGAAGAATTAGGTTATTTGACCAAGGGATGTGTGAAATTTGGCTTGTAGAACTTCACAACCAAGGTTTTGAGTCATGTGCAAACCACCTAGATCTAGATTTATTAGCAATTCTTACTAATAGTTATTCTAGAGATGGCATGAAATGAGAGAAGATTTTGGGACATAAACTAGAGAACCCTCTCTAGAGTATATTTCCATTAGTGTGCTTATTGAGCAAAAACCAGTACAATATATAGGCATTATCACATGCAATACCTTGGGTAACAAAATACCATGGGCCCAACAAAGCATATGATTAGCTCACAAATGGTAGGCTTAGATTGGACCAACTCAACCATCAATGACATAAGGCCAAGTGTGAACCCTAGATTTGACCATAATGAGGTTCAATGAACATGAGGGACCAAAGGTGGTGTCATAATGAGGTTTAATGAATCACAGGGACCCAAAGGACCAAAAGTAGGTTAGGATGGTCAAAATAGGTGTGAACACATGCATGAGGTGGTTTAGGGCTAGGTTTTGGACCATTTAATGAGCAGTTTGACCAATAAAGTGCATTAACGCCCTGGGTCCATCCTTATCCCATAAAACCGGTAAATAGGGTGCCTTCATCATTAATGCATGAGTTTGACTCCCCAGAATAAGGAACTTGGGTGCACTTGTGGACAAACATGATCTTATGGCATAACTTCTAGTCAAGTGTGGACAAACTATGGTCCAAAATACTAAACTAGGCATTAGAACCCTTTTCACAATAGGTAGAACAACATGAAGGTCCATGGAATAGATATGATGGGAATATTGTTCTAATAGGATGAAAGACTTGATTCACATGAAGTGTTTCAAGTGCCACAAGATGGCCCACCATGCATCTCAATGTCTTGAGGGGAAGAAAGCCAGGCAACAACAACAGGTGTTTGCAAGGAGTGCAAAAAATTCAGTTGGTGTGGATGTTTTAACATCTAGACTTGAGACAATTGTCTCCATGCTATCATGCCTTTCCACTAACATTGTTTCTAGTGGAGGCTGGTATGTGAATAATGGAGCATCCAAACACATGGTGTTTAATAAGAAGGCATTCAACATACTTCCATGGTAGGGGATGGCATGCAGGTGGAATTGGGCAATGATGCCACTAGTTTAGTAATTGTTGTATTGATTGTGTTACCTCCCAAACCTTCTCTTTAAATGGGAACTCTAAAACACAATGCAATCTTAGGGGAACTAACAGGGTTTGTCCATCGTCATCACAACATACCTCTCTCGCTTTAGGTTGGCTCTCCTCTGGTACAATGGGGGTTTCCCTAAGGAAAATATGATGTAAACTTTAGAAATATAATTGGATGGAGGACCGACCTTACTGCTTATTGAATTAGGTCAAATGGAGTCAAGAGGCAACCTTTGGAGGGTTAGAAATTATGAATGGGGATGGTATGATAATGCTTTTACAGTATACTGAAAATCAACCTATGAATTTTATTTCCAAATTATGAGAAATTAACTAGAGGGCCCTTACAAAGGCGCTCCTTGATACACATGCATGACAACAAAGGGGTTATTGTACTACAAACTAGTAATATGCCCTACCTTCCATTGAATTGACAACAACGAATTATCTAAATTAATAGTAAAAATCAATAAGGAAAATGGATAGGAAACACCTAAACCAAAGCTCTTCTTACAATGATAGAATTTTCCCTAATATCAAGCCCTTTTTGCATTAGAATTTTGATGAATTTCTAGCAATATGGATGAAATGATGAACCTTACATTACAAAAGAAACCCTTAACCTTGCATTCTCCCAATTAGATCTTCAACTAAGCTCATAGCAGATCTCACATTAATCCAACCATGCTCCATAATGGAGAGAGCTTCTATTTTTATGGAGATCTAGCCCAATTCTCTTAAAAATTTAGTGGTTTCTAGATCCATTATTTTCTCCGAGGAAAAAAATAAAAATATTACATCATGAGCCTTTCAAGGCAAGCCACTCCAAAAATAATAAAATATGCAAGACCATGTCCTTAAGTGAATGCTTGATGCCACTTTTTGTCCTCGGCAAAATGTCTCCTTGGATTAAGCCTCTTTGGCCATGCAAGAAAGCTCCTCTTTCCTTTGGAACACCCTTCATTGATTCCCCTTCCATAACCACTTCCAATAAAATATGAATATATGCCAAGTCAAGGTGAAGGGAGTGCTCTTTAAGAAGATCCTTGACCAACCAAATAATATAAAATAATCCTTAGAAATGCTACACTCTTGAAATGTGTGCAAGAAGTAGCTAAAGCCACCCTAACATCTAGGGCCACAAAATATTAAAATAAACCTCAAAGGTGGGCACCCTAGATAAATGTGCAAATGGTAGTTATGCCTCCTCCATGACCTTGCCAAGATGATAATTTAAAGGGAGTGCTCCACTAAGAAGGGGGTCAACCATCGTGAGATGTTAACAAGATGTCCAAAATAGTAAAGTGAGTCAGGCGTTCTCCTTAATGAAGTAACAACTCCCCCAAAGGATGGATCTCATAGATAAATATGCAATAGGGGTCTTTTGGTTGTTATAACAACCTCCTCAAGATAGGAAACCTAAAAAATGTGCAATGGGCTTTGGTCTGTGTGCATAGCCACTGTATCTCCTCCAAATAATCCAATGAAAGTAGAGCAGTCCATGTAACTGTGCATGAGAGATGGAGTGCTCCACCAAAATAGGCCGAAACAACCAAAGCCATGCGTAGTTCATGGAGAAATTAAGAGAATGAGAGTTGATTTAGCATCCCTCTCAATTGCACTCTAGGGTTTCATTTAGAACTTTCAAACTCCATTCGACTTGATATTTGGATGAAGGTGAACATATGTGCAACATTAAACGTTTCTAGGCAAGGCCAAATTGCGAAGGAGAAGCTTTCAAATAAGTTCAAACGCATTTTTTCTTGCACCCATGGTTGTGCATAGAACGTTGTTGTCTCGAAGAATGTAGTCAATCTCTCTACTTGTCCTCTCAATGATGCTACGTTGTGTTCTTGATAGAAGCCTAAGGTTAGTGGTTTCCCCCAAATTTATCTTGTTTGAAGATATTATTTGCAGGGTTGAGGACAATATTAAGTCCTTTCTAGCTAGCGTTAAAGATGAGATAAGGCAGGATATTGCCTTTGCCCTAAGACAATCCAAACCATTGAAGAAAAATTTGAAAAGAGTTGAGCTTTGAAGCTCTAAAATATCTTCGCAAGAATGAGAACATCGTTGTTCTCAAAGTAGACAAGGTATGAGTGATAGTGATCCTGGACAAACAAGATTACCAAAAGATGTAAGAGCATCTCTCATTAAGCGAAAGCTACAAAAAATTAGTTAGCAATCCTTTGAACAAAGTGACCATTGAGGTCAAAAGAGCTATAAAGAATTATTGTTTGAAAGAACGCATTAAGAAGCATCTTTCTCTAGTTGCCCCCCGGTTCCCAGGATTTATGGGCTTCCCAAGATTCATAGTCTTGGTGTTCCCTTAAGGCCAATTGTTAACACGATTGATTCTTCAACCTTTGAACTCTCTAAGTATTTCACCAATATCTTAAAATCCATTATGGGGAAGATGAGCTCCTTCATCAAAGACTCAAGTGGTTTTGTTGACATGATCAAAGAAGTTTCCCTTGATCCTCAAGACATATTTATCAATTTTGTCGTTGCTCATTGTTTACAAGATCCCCTTAAATGGAGCGATGGATCTTGACATTGCAAAGCTCATGGAAGTTTGCCTTAGATCTACTTTCTTCAGTTTCATGGGAGAATTCTGTGAGCAAACAAGTTGGGTTACCATGGGATTTCCTCTTTCCCTTATTGTAGCTAACATATTCATGGGGTATTTTGAATCTAAGACCTTGAATTATTATCTCCTCAAACCCAAGATTTGGAAAATTTTTGTTGACAACACTAATGTTGTTTGGCCCCACAAGAAGGAAGAATTGAATAAGTTTATTCATCATTTGAATAGCTAATTTGAGCATACCCAATTTAGCATGGAAATTGGCATGATGGTATGCCTTTACTTGATGTGAGGATAACCAAGAAGCAGGATGGATTCCTATCCAATCAAGTTTATAGGAAAGCAACCCATATAGAACAATACTTGCGTGCAGAGTCCCATCATCAACCATCACAAAAGATGGTTGTCATCAACACCCTTGCCACAAGGGCCTTTCGGATCTTTGATAAGGATAATTTTGATCAAGAATTTAATCACCTCATTGAAGTTTTTATGAGGAATGGGCATGGTGAAGCTCTAATTATGAGGATCATCAAGAAGGCGGGCTCCAAAAATAGAAATAGAAACAGGGAGAGAAGTTCCAGCGCCTAGATTGTTCTTCCGTTCATCCAAGGTGTTCTAGATAAAATAACCAAGATTCTCAAGAAGAAGGACATCATTGCTGCTTTCAAACCTCCCCTTACCATTAGAGGATGATGTACCCAGTTAAAGACACCATCAACCCTTGACAGTACAAAGGTGTTTATGAGGTATCGTGCTCCTATAGAAGATCTTACATTGAAGATACTGGTAGATACTTTCAAACAAGGATCAAGAACATGAAGTGGACATTATGCTCGACAAGTTTCATTCCTCCACCCTTGTCGAACACCCCCATTTTATGAAGTACCGACTATGCCTTGAGCATACTAAGGTCCTTGCTAAGGAAGAAAGCTACTTGAAGTGGAAGCTCAAAGAGGCCATCGAAATTGCTAAGCATCCCCACAATCTTAATAGGGATGGGGTTGGGAATTAAGTAGTCATTTGATCCTCTTAATCCATAATAGGACCCCCTCGGTTATTATTTAAAGTTTCCATTTGTTGTTTTGTTTCTCAATCCTTTTCTTTGTCCTTCTTTCTTCTTTCTTCCCTGCTCCCTTGTTTTTAATTTTTTTAAATTCGTATTGTTCCCTTTTTCTATTTTATTCTTTTCTTCCTTATGTTATTTTATATATTTTTTTATTATATTTATTTTCTTTGTTTGATTGTTTGTCACTTGGGGTCGGTAGCAATGGACCATTGGTTAAGAACCGCAACCCAATTGCATCTAAGCCGTCAAAGTCACCCGGGGATTGCACCCAGTCTGGGCCACACCAACCCTTAACATGGTTGGATTTTTTTGTGTCTCCTCCCAACTACCTCACCCCTAAGGGGAATTGAACCCGGGTCGCCCTACCGACAAGACCCACACCTTAACATAATGAGCTTGCGAGAATTCACTTATTTATTTTCTTTATTAAAATAGTGTTACATTTTTTTTTATTTTCTTTTCTTGTTGGTTTTTAATTTTATATTGTTTTAGGTCTTTCTTTCTCCTTGTGGTCCTTTTTATTTATTTTTTCTTCTTTAACTTTTATATTTATTCCTTCATTATTTTTGATTTATTATGTTAATATTTTTTTTATTTCATTCATCAACTATTTTGTTGTTTAGTTATATTGTATTTATTATTTGTTCTCTTCTCCTCTTGGTTTTATTTCTCTTTTTTAATTTTCTTTCATCCTTTAATTTTATCTTTATTTTATTATTATTATGTTAACATATATAATTTTTAATTTATATATTAACATGATTATTTCCGAGTTTCTTTTTATTGATTTTTTCTATCTTCTTCTTGGTTTTTTAACTCTCTGGATATCTTTTAAAGGTATTTTGTTCTATTTTTCTTTATTTTCTTATTCCTTTTATTTAAAGTTTTTTCCTCTTTCCTTATTTTTAAATTTCATTTCCTTTCTTTCTTTTATTCTCTTATTTTTATCGATTTGTTTAAGTTTTTTGTTCTCTCTTTTTCCTTTCTGGTCGTAGGGTCTTCTTATTCTTGTTTCCTCTTTTGGTGGATTTGAGTTGACCTTTTGGGTTTTCTTTTTTCTTTTTAATAGTTATGATTTGGTGACGACCTTTTGGATTATTCGACTTCTTTTTTCTTGATGATGGACCTGGCTTAAGGCTTGAAATGTCGACCTAGAAAACTCAATGCGGATTCTCTGAAAATTGCAATGGAAGATATAACCAGCCACAGATTCCTTAAACAAACCCAAAACCATGTGCCAAAACCCATCAAACCACCTTAATTCCATGGGCCAAGATAGGGCATTTTAGGAATATGTGCCAAAATAGGTGAATGCTACTCAAAATACATTTGCAAAACCCTCAAACCACATGCTAAATCAACTTGGAAGTTGGAACCCCTTAGTTGTGGGTGTTCCACTCAGAGCATGTGCTATATCCTATGTGAATGCAACCAAGTGTTAAATCATCCATCAATAGACCAAATGCTTCTCAAGATAAGCAACGACATGCTCAAAGGAGGGTCCTCCAAGTGTAAATGAACAATGGTCAAATGATGCTCCCCTCTTCATACGCCCTATTAAACAAACACCAATTCTATGTGATGTGACAATGTGAAACCAAATGTAGGCCAAGACTTCAAGGTGCTCTTCAAACTCTACACCTTGGTGACGTGGCATGTCTCCGCATATGGAACTGTGCCTAGGAATACGTGAGATGTCCCCTCAAACACACATGCATGGAACTATGTAGATTAAAAGGTCGCAACCAATGGCCATCAAGCCAACATCCTATATACATAGCTTGCTTGGGTAGGATCTTTAATGAGGATCAAGGCCACATACAACATGAGGGGTAACATGATGTATCTCTAACTGCGTGCCTTTAGGTGAAGTTCTTGAGCTAGATGATGTCTTGAATGTTTTTGGCTTAATAAAGAGTCTTCTTTCACTTTCTTGCATGATAGATCTACAATGTTTTACTGAGTTTGATGGTTTGCAAGTGATCATTAGAAAGAACTTGGTCGAGTTTTTGCCAAAGGAATTTGAAATGGTGACCTTTACCAGCTACCTGCTGATCTGGTAGAGCAGGATGCCATGGAGGATTGTCCTTCCAACCTTGTAGAGACAGTTTCGAAATGGATTGTGGAATCAATGATTGATTCCATGCATGCAACTGGTGAGAGTATTGAAGAGTACCAAGATAGGTTTATTACCAAGGTCTCTCTCTCAGAAAGAGATTTTTTTT
Source organism: Pseudotsuga menziesii (assembly GCA_001517045.1). NCBI lineage: Eukaryota > Viridiplantae > Streptophyta > Pinopsida > Pinales > Pinaceae > Pseudotsuga > Pseudotsuga menziesii. The sequence goes on from LPNX010240687.1 coordinate 146,066, forward strand.
GATCGTGTCAAGGTTTTTGCTTTAGTTGAAGAAGATTTTGAGGTGAATGGGCAAGATGCCCATGAATTCAGTTTGAAGAAGGCCCCTTATGGGCCAATGCATGCACCAAAAGTTTGGTATTTTAGGATCGACGAGTTTTTACTCAAGTTGGGCTTTTTCTAAGTTTAGTGCAGATTTTAATTCTTTGTCGAAAATCTTATCCATTTATTTATCCTGGTCCTGTATACAAATGAATTTATCAATGCAAGAAGTCCTGGACAACTCATGTTGTGGTACAAGAATATTTTGACTAGTGAAGTTGACAATGGGGATGTTAGAGATTGGTAGATTGCTGATGAAGTTTTCTTTGTACAGGGGATTTTCAAGTTGAAGATTTTAAAGAGATTTCATCGCACACAAGGGAGCAGTGATCCAGGATTATATTTCTTCTAGTTCAACAATGGTCAACATGATGATGATGCCCCTAGTAGAGGGGGGATTCAAGATATTGTGATAGTGTCTTGGCTTGGTTGAGAACACTTTCCTTGCAAAGATTGTGTTAATGTTGCTTTGAAGTTGTTCATTCTTCAGCAGTGCAACAGCACAGGGCAGTTTGCCCTTAGCAAAGAAGCATACCTAGCAGCAGCCTTGGTCTATGTGCAGGTGGGTTGAAGGCACAGTGAGACTCAAGAGAAACATTATCATTGTGCAGTAGTGATGGTAGAGTTTACCTGTTGTCCTGAAGGTGTTTATCCTTCAGCAGTGCTTCATTTCAACCGATCCATACAGCCTGCACCTTCAGCAGATCCGTACAGTATTTGGATCCATAAACAGATTGCAGTTTGTTTGTGAGAGAGCAATAACCTTAAAAGAGGAAAATCAGTTAAAGGCATCTTATGGTTGTTGCATGTATGCATTCTCTTCAGGAAAGACAACTTAAGAGTGTTGTCCAGACTTAGAGCCATATTTAACATGCTTTTCTAGTTTAATTTAGATGATGGCTTTTCTTAAATTAGAAGTGCTTTTATCAGTTCTGTTTTAGGCACAGATCTATCTTTAGGAAAACTGCATAGTAGAGACAGTTTCCAGATTTAGAGCAGGGTACACTTACCTAGGTAGGAGACGGTTTATTCTAGGCAGCCTCTCTCATGCAAGTTAGGCACTTTATCCTAGACATATTTAGGGTTAGGGTTACATACTCTAAGTTAGGCGCTGTGCATGGGATGTCTTTATTTTGTAAACCCTAGCTAATCTTCTTCTATGAAAGAAAGGAAGGGTGGAGGTGGTCAATCATTTAGTGAATGAGTATGTTTAGGAGTTGAGCTAATTGCATCAATGCATTCTATTCCTGTTTTTAATTATAAAACAGTGATGCAGTATTGAGAGTTCAGACCTGTGTGTACTTTTTCTAGAGTGGTATGTTTGTAATTTAATGTATTCGGAATCTGCAGTTTTAATTGAAATTTAGTATTTCTGTTTCCTAGCTGTTAGATTCATTTTTCTGAGTGCAGAATCTGCATACCATAATCTGAAAATTTTATGCTAAGATGCGCATCCTTATGGATAAATTTTTCAGTTGCCATCAAAGGTTGGCCATTGACATTCACATGGTTTGTTTGCATCCTCTTTGTATGTACATTGTAGCTTACATTCTCTTTAGTCTATGCGTGACAATCCATATGTATGTTTAGACATCATAATTACTAGGGTCCATGGGTGCATATATTGGTGTGAGTGCAATATTCAGGAGAAAGGAGAAATGTTGACACAAATATTTCAATTGATTAATCAGTGACTATTCTTGAGTGTGTCCTTTAGGATTACCTTTGGTTTTGCCCTAATTCCGTGTAAGAGTTGGGTACAAGCTCCCACTACTATCAAGTTGGCCAGATATAAGGTAGATTATTAAAGATCTGTAGTCTATTTGGTTTAAGCATAGCAATGACCTCTATACAATATGGGATTGGGTTCAAACCTAGTGGGCATATTCAATATCCAATAAAATAGAATAGTGGACTCTGGTCTGTGGAGATAAAGTGGAACTTTGCAGAACTTATGAAATAAATATTTTATTGCTACATTTCATGATAAAGTTGGTTTTGTATGGATGATTTTGATTAAAATCTTCCTCTTGTCCATTCCTTTCAAGCCAAACACATGATGTTTTCCCAGAAAGGAAAAATGTTTACTTTTACTTGTCATTTCTTATAATATACTTGATTATATCAAAATAACCTGGAATGCTTCCCCATTCAACAAATGCATCGTAAGAACATGAGAAGTTGAAAACAGATGTAGCTGACCAATCAAGGTGTTACAACTGTAGTGCTTATTAAATTGCTATCGTTCAGATTCCATTTGCAGGTTTAATGTTTTCTTACAGAATTAAGTGTTTTTAATGCCTTTAGACACCATTCAACTCTAATTGTCCTGTCAAGCAGGTACAGTAATAAAGAAAATGGGACAGTTATTCTGCTGTGTAAAAGTGGAACAGTCAACGGTGGCTATGAGAGAGAGATTTGGACGCTTTGATAAAGTTCTTGAGCCAGGCCTCCACTGTCTGCCATGGGTTTGTGGGAGTCAAATTGGAGGCCATCTTTCCTTACGGGTACAAAAGCTGGATGTGCGATGTGAGACGAAGACAAAGGTGCGCAGCTTAGTGCTATTCTCTGGCATGACTATAGTCTAAAACAAAATCCTACATTTGTGTATGTGTTTTAAACAAAGTTTTACTATCTATGTCTGTTTGGTGTTGGTAAAAATGTTATTTAATGAGCTTATTTCCATTTTGGAAAGTATGTACAATTGAATTTAGTCTACCTTAAAATGCAAATTTCATAGGCATTGAAGACATGCCGAGTTTCTGCAGTGATGTAGATATGTTTATTTATATACTTAAATGATCTCGCATTGATAATTCTTGTTGTGGCAGGATAATGTATTTGTGACTGTAATTGCCTCTGTGCAATACCGTGCCATTTTGGAGAAATCAGTGGATGCTTTTTACAAACTTAGCAATACAAAGGAGCAGATCCAAGCTTATGTCTTTGATGGTAGATTTCAGAACCATTCTTACCAACATGGTTACAAATTTATGCTGCTACCACAATGATTTGTACCAAGAATATTACATACTGATAAGTCTTTATGCAACGGTGCTTTCATTGGAGAGTTACAAGGGTCCAAAATTCAAATAGAAACATTGGTTTAGTCATGTATATATGATAGTGCAACCAAATATATGTTTGTTAAGAAAAATGAGTGATTGGCAATCCTGTTCTGGCCTGCAAAAGAGCTATACAATTACGGAGTACATTTTGGTAGACAGTTGATGCACTAGCCTTATTTAGTTTATTTTCAGTAATTTGGACCTCTGTATGAGGTACCTGCACTTTTGGCTATGGATTTTCCTTTTATATCCCTTCTATGATTTGTAATCTACTTCAATGTCACTTCCTTATGTACTTGTTTCTGTGGACAATATAAATTTAGCTGGCTTGTGGAGTTGAGAAAAAACGATATTTGCCTGACCGTCATACTTGGATTACTTTAATGATGAAATCACAGCTTTCTGTCTACTAATTTGTCTTTCTTGCAATCTACATTTATCTCCTCGGCGAATTTATCGCCAAGTGCTTGGAATCTAACTTATCAGCAATATGGGGAAAATATTGGAAATTATCATGAAACTTTAAAAAATACAAAAATAATCATTTTTTTTTCAAATTTTTAAACAGCCAAGGAAACGACAACATCAAACAAACACATTTCTACATAAATATGAAAGTAAAATTGATATATAAGATGTATAATTTCATGTGAAGTGGTACATCACACATCGATACTGAAATATGACATCCATCCTAACTCCGAAGTCATAAGTCTTGACAGGATGATACAAAATCACATCAAAACAAAAATAAATGTATCTCATGATATGAATCATCACGAGGCATCTAGATACTACAAGCACTAAGGAATCAACAATTCCTTCTATCCCGTTTACAGGCAAAGGTCATCGTTAGCGTTCTTCCTTTGAAAGTAGTAGGTAGACTTATTGAGGCTGATCTTGAGGTGGAAGGTGACCATGCCACTGATGGGACTGAGGTGGATGCGAAACAAAGGTCAATGGTGAAGTGGGATGTCTTTCATGTCACATACCTAGTCACCATGTCTTTGGGGTCACGAGTTACTCAAATAAGTTACAAAAAATCATTTTCCATAATTTAATTATCAACTTACAGCAGAAATTAAATATGTGGTCACCCACATTAAACATTTGCATATAATAAAACATTACAAGTAAATTCTAGCATGAATGCACTCATACCATGCCAAGCAATCCATGCATTTAAATATTCACATAATAGTAAATTAAACAATAAGCATAACAGGAATATATACATGGCATTTCATACACAGTTGGATAATTATCTTAAAATAACATCCAAGTCATTGTAGACTAAGGACGTTCCTCCTGTTGTCGCCCGAAACTGGCACGTGGGTGCTGAAAGCCCAAACTGTGGGCGTGTCGGCCCGATGACAACTTCTCGAGAGAGAGGCCAATGTCACCACGCCTTCTCTCTCCTCGCTTCAGGCTGGCTCTTCTCCAGCTCTAGGGGGGTTTCCCTAAGTTAGGATCACTAAGGCAGGTGCAGCTGAGGGCAGGGTGATCTGAAGAGGCTGCCTTAGAGAAACTTGGGTAGCAGAAAGGAAAAATGAGTCGGGTTGATGGGCAGGAAGGGAAGGGAGGATCAGTCCTCGAGGGAAAGGCCAGTGCCAGTATCAGAAGGGTGAATGGAGTCAAAAAGGGACTCAGAAAGGTTTTGTGTTTTGCAGAAGGGAGATTAGGCTGGTCTGTTCCATAATTAGAAGCCAGGAGAATGGAAGTATAACTGACTACTTTCCATTACTCCCAGACCTCCAAGAACATAACGCCGACAAGCAACATGGCAGCCGCAAATGCTTGCCCAACGTGCTAGATTGTTAGCCCTCTATGCCGGCTTAGTCTACAACTCATGAAAACACAAGATTACCACAGAGAAACCCAACATGTCAAAAAAAAACTCCACATGATTTTCTTTATTAACTCTGGGGAAAAATCCTCCCAGCCCAAAACATTCCATCTATTACAAAGAAAGAGCTTTGCTCTTTATAGGCCCAAAAGGCTTTCCTCAAAATAAAAATAAAAGGAAATGCAATAAAATAATAATAAAATAAGGAAAAAGTGGTTTTAGATCCACTTTTCTCTCCCACTAAAAACAAGACTATGCCCACTTTATTAACATGACTCCTACTTCAACTAGATGTTACTAAGACTAATTAGATATTGGCTAGAGTTTGGAAACATACGTAACCAAAATACACCAAATTAATAGTCGATTACAAACATAATTCCTCAGCAATTTGGTTGTCAATGAAGTGCTATGTTGACGTGCAAGTGTGGTCGTTTCCACAAAACCGTGAACATTGCCTCTCGCCAATGCTAATCAAGCAGATAATCGTGGATTTGTCAAACTGGAGTTTTTATGGTCGTGGCGTATTTCAAACATAGCCTGCCAGCTAGCAAATGGCGGTTCCAAACAATTTATCAGTCTGTCAATCGACTGCTAAATGAAAAATGCTGAGCCCAGCTTCAAATAGTTAGACTCTCAATCGAGCTGGAAAATGCCACCGAAAACCCGTGAAGAACTCCACGATTCGGATGCAAACGGATGAATTTGAGCCAGCGATGCATGAGTTCTAACATGCCAACTCGAAGCTTCAGAAAGTAGATTGAGCCCTTGAATCTATCCAAGTGGCAATCAACCGGAAAAACCCAAGTAGCTCGAAAACGTGACAGTCTGTCACTTTCAAACTGGCTGTGCTCTGAAACCCCACGCGTCTAGAGAACAACTAATGGAAATTTCCATGTGATTTGGCAGCCAACAATCCTGGACAATGACACCACCGGTTAAGAGAAAGGAAAACGGAGGCAAAGAACCATAATCGGCTGCAAATGGTTAACTGACTGCTCGCTTGAACAGTGGATAGCTCTAACCCTGCCACGTTTGAGATGATGCCCCCTCGACCTTTTTCACGACGATAATCCCCTGATACCAGATAAAGCATATGATTTTGACGAATGTAGCTCCTTTCTTGCATTCCAACAGTAATATTGAGGCATTCTTCAGCATAACTCTAGCAATAGCAATTCTTTGCTTCTGACCAGGAGTTAGATCGGTTCCTCTTATACACACATGAGTGTTATATCCATGCGTCAGTCTACTTATGAAGTGATGAGCATTTGCTATTCTTGCTGCTTCCTTCATCTCAGCTTCAGATGCGTTGTGTCTAGCATAAATAATATTTTCTTTTATGGGAGTGGAACAGAGAACAGGATCATGTTGAACAAGCCCCATGTGACTTCAAAGCTAGCGCACATTAAGTGTTCTAGTGTCCTTCCCATCCAGGAAGATTTGCCCAGCAATTGGGTCATAAAATCGCTCCAGAAGTGAAATTATTGTGCTTTTGCCCGAGCTTGATGCTCCCACTACAGCAACAGTTTGACCCCCCTGCACTTTGAGATTGAAATTGCTCAAAACCATTACTTCAAGGCAAGTTGGATAATGGAAATCAACATTTTTCAATTCAAGTGTTCCACATACATTAGGAAGCTTCAACCCAGAGGCATCATCTGAGTCAATCTTGGGCTTCCGATCAATGACTTCAAACACTGAAAGCAGAGACTTGCGCCGTTTCAAAATATACGGAGCTAATCCAAAAGGTTCTACCAGTGCAAAGGATGCAAATGAAAATATCATGTATTCTTTCAAGACTCTAGACACTTTTCTTTGGTCCCTTTTGACAATCATGGCAGCATACCATAGAAGGAGAGCATTGCATGCAAAAAGAAGGAACTGTGACCCACCAAAAGCCATTCTAGTAAGATGTGAATGATAAAAGCTCCATCTCAGAATACTGTCCAACTGTACTTTATAAAGTTTCATCACCTTATTACCAGCACAAAAAGCGACAATGGTATATATATTTCTGACTGCATCCTCAAGAACTGAAGAGGCTTTCCTGTGCATTTCTTGTATGCCCTTCGAGAACCCAGCAAGCCATAGTTTCTTTGAAATCCGAATATATGACAGCCTTCCATGGACAAAGATAAGCTCTGTCAGGAATCTGAATTGAGAAATTGAAAAGTTGCTGGCCATTACAGCTTGCATCCCTTCGATACGCATCTTGTTTAGCTGTTCCAAACTCCATGGAAGGAATACGACTGTGCTATGCATATGACTCAGATTGAAGAATAATGTTTTAAGCACTCAAAGTGCAGAATGCATTTGGAGGGGTAACACCTCCTAGTCGTAGGCACTCTATTATATCGGTTCTCTTTATAATAAAAGCCACATCCTTAAGCTGGGGTTATCAATCCACAAGAAGAAAATTCAGCTCGATGCCTCAACCAACCCACAAGTACCAAACACCCTCCACAATTGTCCCAATCCACTAGCAGTCGTCCCCCACCAGCCTGCTTTGAGTTAACAGTCCCTTGGGTTCCCTTCTTTGGGTTAACATTCGTGAGGCTATTTTCCCCTAATTCCTTTCTACGGCTCCAACACAGGCCAGTTAGGGACTCTCCATGCTGAGACTCTACAGAGCTCAGTTGCATGACAAGTTCTCTCACAAGGAAACTCAATTTCTCAGTACTGGTATCCTAGGGTAGCAGGCACTTATATCTCTGTAATTTCCTCATTGTTCTTAATTACAACTCTTGACTATGGTATGTAATGATGGCTCAATCTTGACATAATGATGATGGCTGATTGATAGAATAATCAGTGAAATTAACTAGTTTCTCAATGCAAGTTGAGAACTAGCCAATTGGCTATTACATCATCTTGGTCACACTAGACCATTTATGTATGACATCTAGCCATTTCATCATTATATACATAATTACACGCTGGGGTAAAAAAGGAGCGTTACATTCCCCTCCCTCTTAATTTATGCACCATCGTTGGTGCATCATCAGTACTATATATCAATGTTATCAGAACCAGACCGATGATTGAACCGGTTGACCCCAGGACCTGAAATCGGACCGGAATCAAACAAAAACCGGATCAAAAAACTAGTTGAGCAAAAATACATAACCAGACAGATTATTGAACCGATCGACCCCAGGACCTGAAATCAGACCGGAATCAAACAAAACTGGATAAAAAAACCAGTTGAGCAAAAATACATAAAATATTTATCTTTTCAATATATATATGTTTGTGTGTGTGCATCCATGTGAATTTAAACCATTATACAAAAATATGCAAAGTTTCTCATGTATATAGCAAGTAAGAGTGTATAAAACCAAAATAGCTCTGAGTGTAACAACCTTTTTCCCAGTGTTTCCAACTTACAGTTGCCATCATGGGTTCATAGTAGGTAGATTCACCATCGACCTATGTCATAAACATACATGTATTAGGAATCATATTTTTATCTTTCAATCAATCTTGGAAAACATTATTACAACAATAAAATTCCTAATAATAACACGATTTCACAACATAATACTTATCTTTTAATGGTGTGAGCAATAGTCCCTGTCTTCGTTATGGCTCATTTTCATTGCCATATCCAAGACATCTCTTTCCTTCATTCTACTATGTTTTCTCGACATAGCATTCTTGTAGTCCATCAAATGTGGCTACTTTTCATGCATTTCTTTCACTAAATTCACAACTCATGAAATGATCTCATAATTATGCATTACCAATAAGTTCATCATTTCAACTATTAACATTTTATGCAATAAAATATGACTTAACTTGCATTCAAATAACGGATTCAACATATATATACCCACATACATGTATGTGTAACAACGAGATTTACATAATCTAGTAATGCACACACATTCAATGCACCCTTGCATTGATTCATGATTACCATATCGGGTTCACAAACTCTGATTTGCCTTGGTTTTTTACTCATAACTAACACACATATGGAATGCTATTTATTTTCACATTAAAACATTTTAGATTTCAAGTAGTCGTATTGGTATAAGTCTTCCTGCCTCTACCACACCATACCACATCATTTCCATTGGAATAACGTTAAATCAAGTGCATTTAATTAGCATATGCGTTCTAATTCATGATATTTAAATATGGCTGAGGGAATTCCCCAATTCCTTCTCCAACACTTACGTAATTGACAAAAATAAATTCATTACCTACATGGCTTTCCTGAACACCTTTGAGGTTACTTGATCTATGGGTTTCTTGCAAGGAATTGGTAAATCCTTTCACCAACCTTGTGATCATAGATATATTGTCCGAGCCTTTTTCTACATGGTTACATGCTAAGTCACTTGGTTCGAGTTCGTGTTCGAATTCGACATGAATAAAATTCGGAAAAAAATCGTAGAGCAATTTTTTTTTGATAAAAATCGTCATTAAATTCGTGTATATATATTAATATAAATAAAATAACTACCCAAACTTTATTTTAAATAATATATTTTTTGTAAAATGATAAAAATAATAAATATATATTATATAATATAAATTTTATTACAAGTTATGTATTATAAATTACATTACAAATAAATTAAATTATATTACAAATAAATTAAATGGTATAGTTTTACAAGTTATGTATTTTACAAATAAATTAAATTACATTACAAATAAATTAAATGGTATAGTTTTACAAGTTATGTATTATAATATATGTAATATATCAATTACTTAAGACATGATAAATGTGACGTAGATAAAATATTTCCAGCTAAGGCTCAACCCTGCAGAATGGGTAAAGGAAAGACGACCGTCGGCGGCCTCCATAGAGCAACCCAAACATACTGTCACTATGCACCGGAACGGTGACAAGCAACTCAAATATGATTCCTAAGAATTGGAACGAGCAACGCATTGGAACGAGCAGCGAGAATCGATGGCTCTAGTCGCGAAAGCAGACTAGGATTTACGGTGTACTCGCGAGCCGTGAAAGCAGGAATTCATATTTAAACCAAATTCTTGTCTTTTTTGCATCGAGAGAAGCGAGGTGCTCTCAACTCAATATGGGGGAGATCCTGTCACGTTAGTCACGTTATCCTGGCCGACATAAAAAAACATTATGTTAACCGACATAAATAAATAAATAAAAATTATATTGTGGATTCATATATTTATATAGTGTAAACAAAAAAGAGTATAGAGAAAAACATGTTGCCTAATTTATCAAATAATAAAAACCCAATAATAAAACTAAATGAAAAGTAATTAAAAGATCCATGTTAAACCCAGATTTACCAAACACTAAACGGATCAAAATGTTTAAGTTGTAATTTTTTATGAACATTTAAAAATTTAAGAATAAAAATAACTTACACGTAAATAAATTGGATCCTTCTTGGTGCTTTCTAGATCCAGGTTTAATATGGATCTATGCTGGTTTAATTAAAATTGACCTTATTATTTTTAGGCGAATTCCACTTCGAATTTGTAAATCCCTAAAACTCGAGTTTCCGATTCAAATAGGGGAATTTTATCCGATTAATTCGGCAAGCTAAAAAAATCGACGGTTTTCGATTTTCAAAGAGAAAATTTGCTGAACACGGTGACTTAGGTTACATGTCATATTCAACCACATCATCGACATCTTTATCCAAGCTTCAACTATTTCTGGTCAAACACTCATCATCAACCACATTAATTATCATCATCGTCTCATTACATATTTAAAAACATACGACTTTTACCAATATGCAATATTATGTGTATGCACAAGCATATCCACATGCATTATGCATCCTAATTTAGTATATGCCTACTAATGCATATGCATTTGAAGGATCTAATCTTTTTCATTTCTTGCTGCCCTGTTGTCCATGTTCCCCATTTGTTGCTACAACAACACTTGTAGCCTTATGCAAATTTCTTTAACATTGTAGTAGTTTCTTTCGTTGTCTTGAGGTGTTTTCAGCCCCTTTGAATATGCAACTAACTTTTCCTCAATTTTGAGTTTCTTGTGCATTCTGCTCACATTGCCTTACTGCGCCACTTACACCGAGCATTAATAGCCAAGCCCATCTTGACCATTCTTGCTTTCCAATCCATAACAACATTATTGGCTTCTTTTACCACTTCCTATAAGTTTGTAGGGCTGCAAAAATTTCCATTCCATCTCTATTTGGAATCCTTTGAAATTCCACTATCTTTTTCAAGCCATGCCAAGTTCAATTTCAATTTTCAGTTGTATGACTTCTTGATAATTCTATTTTGGAAGTTGCTATATTAGCTTATGTGGTATTCTTTAAGTTCCATTCAATTATGGAGTTGTCCTTCATTTTTCCATCAAACTCCTCACCACAATGATGAACCACATGACAGATCCACCCACTGGAATGTCTTATTCCATCAATTTAGCAGCTTACATTTATTTGAGTGGAGGTTTATCACATCTTCTCATTCTTTACGCATAAGTTGTTTCTCCATATCCTACAACTCTTTTGTTCATGCTTACACTTTATCCACATGGGTAATTCACTCATCTTCTATATGCGATGCATTTCCCTTTATTCAGTGACGTGTTCCATGTTCCTTAGCTATCGATCTGTTCAATAGTGCCATTAGCTGTAATTATTGCTTAGTTGTACATAACAACCCACTATAAGGGTCATGAATCCCCACTTATCTTCTCTACCTGCAAGCAACTTCAATACCTTTTCTATGTCTTCCATCAAGGCTTACCATATCCACTCCAGTCAATACAAGATCCAATGATCTACCTTGGAGTTCAAATTGTACATATTAATCCCAACCAATACCTAGAATACATTATCATTCAAGACACCAACAATCTTTATTGACATCTTTCTTCCTTCTTAATAAGACATGATTGTTACTGCTTATCAGTAAATACTCCATATACCAAACACTCAGCTCTAGTTGGTTTAATCTTGCACCTTTCTAGTTAGCCAATAATTTACTTTGCTTGCTTTCCTAACCATGCATCTTCTTAATTGTGAGAGAACCATAATACTGTTCATACCAATGTTTTAAAACTCGGACTCGGACTCGGAATTGGTAATGACTTGGCCGATTTGAATTTAATGACTCGGATTACTCAAAAAATACATAAAATATTAAATTTTAAAGAAAAACAATATTTTAAAGATTTTAATCCATGCTTGCAAAGCATTAGAGACAAAATATTCAACGTCTACTCATGCATATAGCATATAAATGTGAATATATCAAAATGGCATCGAGTGTACTGTGAAATACATGTCTAGAACAAAAAACATAATCAATGAGGCCTAAATGGCTTGTAGCGTCCAAAAAACAACATGCTATGATGCTGCTACATCATATGTCAATGATCATACATCTCTTTTTGTTTAGCCTTCTCTTCAAATTCATCAAATTGTTGTTGCAACTCCAACCTAATCTCTCCAATAAACTCTAAATCAGCTTCCCTTGGGGCAATATTTCCTCTAACAGCAACCAACTGTTGTTTAAATCTATTAATGCCCCCTCATTAAATCCATGTCTTGCAACACTTGCAATACATTTTCCCTTCAATGACATCAGCATGGATCCTGCCTGATCTTTTCCTTTTGGGGCCAATCCAGAATCTAAAAGCAAAGCAAATCTAAACATGCAAAGAAAAAAGAAAAAAAAACTTATTATTTCGGTAGCAAACAATAGAAAACAGGACTGATATTTATCAATTTAATGAGAAAAAAAGAAACAATGGCTAGCTGGAAGCTAACATACATCTAGATAATAGAAAACCGGTCTCCAACAATCCAACTCCTCAAATTATGTTGATAGTTCTTCATTGTTGGATGTTGCTTGAAGCCTCCATGAATCCAAACAACAATAATGCCAAATGCTCACAAACATCTTACAACAGTGTGAGGAAAATAGAGGGGCAGGGGGTCATCTTATGGCCTCAGGTTATGGTTAGAATAAGAAAAATCTTAAAAAAAAAAACATGTTATTTTGGAGTTTGCATTCTTGTGGGTGTCTGCCACAGTTGACTCGGTTGACTTAGGTTGCAACTTGGTCAACTCGGCCGACTCGGCCAACTTGGACCCTAACTCGGTCGACTCGGACCCAACTCGGCCGACTAAGTATAAAATCGGCCACCTGAGTCGAGTTGCAATGCGAGTCAGCTCAACCGGGGGTCAACTCGGCCAACTCGGACTCGGACTCGGCCGGTTTTTAAAACACTGGTTCATACCATGATATTTATCCAATTTCACCTTTGATGCACTCCTATTTCACCACACTACTTTTTCCGAAATTTAGGCTATTTTAGAAATTACCCAGATTGACGACTTTTGTCAAATTAAGGCCAAAGGCTTTGTTGTACTCTCCTTTTAAAACAATGAGAAATATATTTCAAATTTAGAATCCTTCCATTCTATTCTTCTCTAGATCAACTTTTCAATGACTATATCCACACCCCATTTTGATCTTACAATGTAAAATCGCATACCTTGTAAATTTGTAAATTCATCCAATTTGCATTGTTCCTTGTCTAATTAAGCCGACATGCTTTGTTTTGTGCACTTTCTCAAAGAACTAGAAACTTATTTCAAAAATCAGATCTATATGTTATATTCTCTTTTATATTACCTTTTTAACGACTGTAGATATTCTTGATTTTGGGTTGAGTTAAAAATTATAATTCCCCAAAGTTAACATGTTTGGCCAATACTGCCTTGTTCTTGTAGCTGTTTTGAATTTCAAAATACCCACTTTTGAGATATGTGCCTGATATTTGCAATTTCTTTTCCTACATCAAATCTGTTGGTTAAACTTTACTTCCAAAATTCAATAAAAATTTCATACAAACAGAAAAATTCTGGGAAAATACCCATTTGACAATTTTTGTCAAATTAGGCTACACGCCCCTCTTTTGTTAAATTTTCAGAAGCATAAGAAGCACTAATTCATAATCAGATTCAATGTGCTTACTCACCTACTGAATCTCTTTCTAGTGACTATACCCATGTTCATTTATGACATCATAGCTGAAAGTTACATCTCTTTAAAATCACAAATTTTGCCTAATTTTATACCATTCCTGTAACTGCACTTATTCTGAAGGACCAACTTCCGAGGCTTGTAGAAGAAAATTTGTATGGAATTAGAAAACACTGATAGGCCATATGATTATGAGTAAACACTTCTAGCACACAAATTTGATGTTCCATTCATATTTTATAAAATTCTGGAATTGCCAATTTTTAACTTTTGCAATTCTTCTAGACTTGGAATATTTATTGAAAAATGTTATTTCACAAACTATGGATTTCTAGAAAAATCGCCTCTAAGCAAAGTGGTTCAACTCAATGAGTAGGCAAAATCTCAAAATAAAAAACAAATTCTAGTTATGTGTTTTTGGGTCATTTTGCCTCCAAATTTTCAAAACTTGGCCTTGCATGCACCCAAATAATGGATTTTGGCCTTCTTCAACATCTCCACTTCACACCCTTTGGAATTTCACCAATTGCCACCTAAGTTATTGTCGTGCTTGTAAACCGAATGCACTATAAAGTTTTCAGCCCATGTTGTGCCCTCGTCCATCCTTTGGATGTTGATATTCAAAAACCCTATTACCAGAGCAGAATAGGTTGATGTCCCTCTTTGGCATTTTTTTGGCCTCCGTAAATGGCATTGGAATGCCACTGATGTCATTCAATTTTTAAGCAATTCTGCTCTTGTTATGACCAATTCAATTTTTTGGCTCCAAGGTTTTTTTAATAACTTTTCTAATTTTCTGCTGACGTGGCATGATGTTGACATGGTAGGGTGTTGATGTGTCATGACACGTTTGCTAATGTGTCAGTGGAGTCCCATGTGTCGCCCCTTGACACAACGATTTCACCCTCCACCGACCTCCATGTCACCATACTCGGTCCACCCCCAACGATGGTTTCGGCAAGGGCAGAAAAGTGTTTTTGTATGTTTTTCTCAAGTTTCAGCCTTTGGTTTAGAAGTAAAAATATGTCTCAGTTTACTTGCAAACTCAAAAAATTTAAAAGCTGGAAATATTTAAAAAACATAAATTTCAGACTTAAAAACACTGTTGTAACTTCAGCTTTTCATGGACAGAAAGTAAATAAAATGCGCGCCATTCAACACACACAACTCAGAAATTTTTGGCCAATGGCCCTGGAAAAACCCACAAGGGGAAAACTAGTCATAGAGAGAGAGATTTTATTATTTTTCAGGAAACATTTCTTTTACAGCAGAACTCAGAAATTTCATAAACCAACTTATCTCAATCCAGAAGAAATTTCTGTCTCGATTCTCGTGCCCAACAACAAAAAATCCAACTCTGATTTTTTTCTCTGCTGAACTCCCTCGAAAACCATGCCATTGTATGGACTGTACGACAGCTGCTGTACGGCCTATACGGCCTGCAATAAATGCCTTGAAAATCATGCCAACCTCTGCCTCGATTTTCGTGCCCGATTTTAGCTTGGGAAAACATGTACGATTTCTTGGGAAATGTGCCCTGTACGGATCTGTACCGTATGACCTGTATGGACTGCCTGCAATAAATGCAGCTCCTTGAAATGCATGCCCTATCCCTTGCCTCGAAAATCGTGCCCTCTACCTGCTGCAATATCTTCCTTGAAATGCGTGCTGCAATTTTCCCTCTTACCCAGGAAAAATGGAAACTTTCCTCTCTGCTCTCTTTTCTCACTTCAATCTGCAAAGTGAGGAAAAAATGGCCTTCCCTTGCATTTTTGAGAGAACCCTAGGGTTCATCTAATCTAACGGTGGAGATTAGATTAGATCAATGGATGAGATTAAATGCTCATATTTAATTCTCAGAATATTAATTTCACTCACCCACTTAAATTTATCAAAAAGTGACTTTATTCTCTAAAGTCAAATTAAATGCTCCACTTAAGTCATTAAATGCAAGGGTCACTTTATTTCCCTTTTTAAGTGACTAAGGCTAAAGTCACCTAGGGGAACACTTTCTTAGGTACAACAATCAACACTCCCTCTTACCGAGGAAGGTCTTCTGCACCACTCCCAACTTGTCCCTGAAGAAGACAAACTTGCCCCTCCCCAAAGATTTCGTCAGAATGCCTGGTACCTGCTCATCAGTGGAAATGTACTGTAAAGATACTGCACCTCTCTGAACATAATTTCGGATGAAATGATACCTGATCTCAATATGCTTTGACCGGTCATGAAATTCTGGATTCTCAGAGAGTTGGATGCAACTCTGATTGTCACAGTAGATCACCGTAGGCCTCAGCTCCTGACCAAATAAATTCACCAGCAACTTACGAAACCACAAAGCCTCGCAGCTGGCCTGACTGGCTGCCATATACTCAGCCTCAACAGAACTCAAAGCAACAGATTTTTGCTTCCGATTGAGCCACGACACTACTACCGAGCCCAACCTGAAACAACATTCGGAAGTGCTCTTCCGGTCTGCCACACTGCCTGCCCAATCTGAATCTGTATAACCAACCAATCTGATTTCATCCGGCCTCCTGTAGTCCAGACCAAAATCCACTGTCCCTGCTAGGTAACGCAACACATGTTTTGCAGCTACCTAATGCACACTCCTAGGCTCAACCATGAACTAACTAAGAGTGTTCACTGCAAAACACAAATCTGGCCGAGTGTTGACCAGATACATCAATGAACCAATGAGCTGACGGTATAAAGTAGGATCCACCAACTCTCCCTCAGAAGCATGAAGCTTTTTCCAGTTGGTGATCATCGGTGTCGACATTGGCCTACAATCCTCCATCCTAAATCTCCTCAGAATATCAACCGCATACTTTCCCTGTCCCAGGAAAATATGTCCAGGCTCCTGCTAAACCTCCAATCCCAAGAAATAGTGCATCAACCCAATATCTGTCATCTTGTACTCCGTAGCAAGATCCTTCTTGCAAGCTGCGATGGGTTTCTCTCCCCCTGTGATAAACAAGTCATCAACATATAGCAGAATAATAAGCAGATCATCTCCAACCATGATGTAGAGATTCAGATCTGCTTCACTCTTCTGAAACCCCATCATTTGCAAGTAAGAATTGATCCTGGAGTACCAAGCTCTAGGAGCTTTCTTTAGCCCATATAAGGCTTTGTTTTGCCTGCAAACATGAGACTCTCTCTCATGAATCTCAAAGCCTCGAGGTTGCTCAACATAAATCTCCTCCTGTATGATTCCATTGAGAAATGCGGTCTTCACATCCATCTGATGGATCTTCCAACCCATTTCTGCCGCAATGGAAATCAAAGCCCTGATAGAAGTATACTGAGCAATCGGCGCAAAAGTCTCATCATAATCAATACCCTCAACCTGTGAAAACCCCCGTGCTACAAACCTGGCCTTGTACTTCTCCACACTCCCATCCGCTGCATGCTTTAGCTTGTAAAGCCACCGAGAAGTCACCACTGACTTTCCCTCAGGTCTCGGAACTATCTCCCACACATTGTTCTTCATGATGGAATGGTACTCATCCATCATGGCATCTCGCCAAACATGATGTTGGGAAGCCTTCTCAAAAGTAGAAGGCTCAGAATCACGTGTACTAGCCACCAACAACATGCCCAATTTGTTAGGCATCTTCATGGCCCTCATTGACTCCTTGGCCCCAACCTTCAGAGCATCCTTCAAGGTCTCCCGAAGCCACTTAGGCTTCTTCTTCCTTGAAGGTTCTTCCCACACTGGCCTGTCCTCATCTGAAGAACTACTCGAGCTAGAAACCCCAGTAACCTGTGAACTAGTGGCTGGTGTACCAACAACTGGAGAACTCTGTGATCCAGAAGCTCTGTACGGTGTACCTGTAATCGTAGACCCATCACCTGTCCCCGAAGACCCTGCTGGTTGAACCACTGAAACTAGTGAACCTGTGCCTGCACTGAGTGGTCCTGTAACCTCGGAAACCTGTGATCCTGACTGCTGCGTTGATGGTACATGTGTAACTACCTGAGGTGCAAGAACTTGCTGCTCTCCTTGCTTTGACTCTCTCGACTTCTTGAAGGCCCGCTCCTTCTCAAACTTCACATCCCTTCTCACAACCACTTTCCTCTGAGAGGGAAGGTAAATACGGAAGGCCTTCGAAGTCTCATCATAGCCCACAAAGATGCCCTTCTCTGCAGTGGGCTCCAACTTTGTCCTCTTCTCAGAAGGGACATGAGAGTAAGTTAAACTACCAAATATCCGAAAATGGCTAACCTCAAGCTTATTGCCTGAAAAACACTCCTTAGGTGTCATGTTCCCCACGACACGATGGGGATTCCTGTTCTGAAGATATATAGTTGTGCTGCAAGCCTCAACCCAGAGAAAGAAAGGAAGAGACTGGTCATGTAACATAGCTCTGGCTGCTCCAACAATAGACCTGTTCTTCCTCTCCGCTACTCCATTCTGCTCTAGAGTATAAGGAACTGTCTCCTGATACCCTCCTGTCTGCAATATCCATCAAACTCCTTGGAGGTATACTCACCCCCGTTATCCGATCTAAGAACTCGGATCTTCCTCCCTGTTTGGTTCTCCACAAGAGCTTTGAACTCTTGGAACCTCTGTAAGACTTCCTCAGACTTCTTGCTCTTCAGAAAGTAGATCCAGGTCTTTTTGGAATGGTCATCAATGAATGTCACATAATACTCGTATCCTCTCAAGGAAACATAAGACATTGGTCCGCACAAATTTGAATGTATCAAGTCAAGGGTCCCTGCTGACCTACTATCACTGCTCAAAAAAGCAGTCTCTGTATACTTTCCCAAAGCACACCCCCTACAAACATCACTCTGCCCTGTGCTGAACTCCCGTAAACCTGTAACCATATGTCTCAACAACCCCAAAGTTGGATGATGCAAGTGAGCCATCCTCCTATGCCAAAGCTCACAAAGCTCACTGCTGTTGCTATGTGCCAAGGCAAGTTGAGGTTGAAACAAGAGCCTATACAGTTACCCGCATCTAACTCCAATGGCAACTGAAGCAGATGGTCCTGTAGTCTTGGGAAACATATGCACATGTCCATCTAGGAAGGACACCCCAAGACCCTGATCCTCGATCATGGAAACTGAAACTAGGTTCTTCTTCAGCCCAGGTACATACAATACATCTCTCAACACCATGGGACTCATGGACTCCCTCTGAAAGGTAATGGTCCCATGCCCAACAGCTCTGATTGCTGAGTCATCTCTCAACACCACCTCCACATCCGTCTCTGTCTGTGAAAGCTCAGAGAACATCTCACGAGCACCTGTCATGTGGCTCAAGGCTCCGCTATCAATATACCAAGTGCTGGAAGTAGATGCACTATAAGAATGGTTTGTCACCAAGGAAAACTCCCTTTGTCTATCAACATCCGCACTGGTTAGAATAGATGCTCTCTCTCTCTCTCAATATGCCCAGTGCACAGTGAAAACTCACTCTGAAATCTCGCGGAAAAGTCATCGACCTCCGTTGAAGCTGTTGTTTGTTGCTTCTTCTTCTTCTTGTTCGGACACTGCCCATCATAGTGTCCCATCTTGTGACATGCAAAGCACTTTACAGTGCTTAGATCCTTCTTTTGCCCATCCTGCTGCTTGGCCCCACCCTTCTTGTTCTTCTTCTTCCCCTTCGCTGTCAAGGCCACATCCTCCTCATCCTGCCTACTAGTAGAAGCACTGCACTGCAATAAACCCCTTTGAGTCTCCTTCTGAACAAAATCATCACAAACCCTGTCCCATGAAGGTAAGCTCTCCCTAGCCACCAAACCCTAAACAAACACAACCCAAGGTGGAGTCACCCCATTCAAGGCTGTCCGCACTAGCTCAGGACCAGTAACAACCACCCCAACAGCTGTAAGCTCATCTCTCACCTGAGAGATCCTAGTAAGATAAGCCATACAAGCCTCACCTTTGACCATCTTGATATTCTTCAGCTTCTCCCTCAAAACGATCTTTGTATTCTCATTAGAACTCTGAAACAATCCAATCAAAGCACTCCACATCTCATGTATATGATCCTTCGTTGAAATGTGTGGAATAACATGATCTTTAACAGCATCCAGGATAATCCTCATGGCCTTAATATCCTTCTTCACAAAGGCAGTCGTTGCTACTGGATCAGTAGTAGCACTAGGAATGACAATGGGGTGAGCTGTAGTATTATTGACTACCCACAACTCATTCTCCTTCAACATAAGCACTATCTGAGCCTTCCATGAGACAAAGTTCTCTGCCCCATCCAACTTATCCTCAGTTCTCAAACCAACGAAAGTCATTTTTCTCAAAGAACAAGTTTCGACAAAATGGTACTACTGTCACAAGAGTTTTTTTGAATTCTGGAAATGACTGTTCTGTCTGCAAAAATTTAGTTTTCTGCCCCACTCAGCTCTGATACCATGTACGTTTTTCTCAAGTTTCAGCCTCCAATTTAGAAGTAAAAATATGTCTCAGTTTATTTGCAAACTCAGAAAAATTAAAAGTTGGAAATAAACATAAATTTCAGACTTAAAAACACTGCTGTAACTTCATCTTTTCATGGACTGAAAGTAAATAAAATGCACGCCATTCAGCACACAGAACTCAGAAATTTTTGGCCAATGGCCTTGGAAAAACCCACAAGGGGAAAACCAGTCAGAGAGAGAGATTTTATTATTTTTCAAGAAATATTTATTTTACAGCAAAACTCAGAAATTTCATAAACCAACTTATCTCAACCCAGAAGAAATTTTTGTCTCGATTCTCGTGCCCAACAGCAAAAAATCCAACTTTGATTTTTTTCCTTCTCCGCTGAACTACCTCGAAAACCGTGCCATTGTATGGATTGTACGATAGATGCTGTACAACCTGCAATAAATGCCTCGAAAATCATGCCAACCTTTGACTTGATTTTTGTGCCCGATTTTAGCTTGGGAAAATGTGCCCTATCCGGATTCGTACTGTACAGCCTGCAATAAATGCAGCTCCTCGAAATGCGTGCTACAATTTTTCCTCTTACTTGGGAAAAATGGAAACTTTCCTCTTTGCTCTCTCTTCTCACTTCAATCTGCAAAGTGAGGAAAAAATGGCCTTCCCTTGCCTTTTTGAGAGAACCCCAGGTGGAGATTAGATTAGATCAATGGATGAGATTAAATGCTTATATTTAATTCTCAAAATATTAATTTCACTCACCCACTTAAATTTATCAAAAAGTGACTTTAATCTCTAAAGTCAAAATAAATGCTCCACTTAAGTCATTTAATGCAAGGGTCACTTTATTTCCCCTTTTAAGTGACTAAGGCTAAAGTCACCTAGGGAAACACTTTGCTAGGTACAAAAATCAACAGTTTTTAGGCTCTTGGCAAAGGTGGCTTTCTGAAATTTCCTTGATGAGCCTCAATGAACGTGGAATCACCACATCATAATGGTGGTTTCAAATTTCAACTCATGCATTTTAGAATAATGCGTGAGCTTGTTGACAAACATGAAGGAATGCTGATCGTTGATCTCCACTACCATTTTGCGGCCTAATCGCCTCCGGCCTTATACCTTCACTCACCTACTATCATTTGAGCCCTCGTTTGATGTGTCTAGTCCACATCACATCCCCTCACCCATGTGGTAACTCCACATCATTTGGGATCCAGATGGCACCTCCACGTCACACCATCCACGTGGCACTTATGGCATCGACATAATTTTTTTTTCATTTTTCAAAAATTCGAATTTTAGACAGGTGGCTCTACAAAATTTACACATGGCCACACAAGACAAGAAATTATTTTGTCAACCAATAGAACTGAGCATTCCTATCTCTTTCCTCTTACTGGTAATTTTTCCTTAGTAAACAGAATTGAAATTTTTTGACATTGATGCAAAATTCTGCCCAAATTTCTAGGCTTGAATCTTCCATTATTGATTTGGTATATTGCCAACTTCTTTGCTAGCTTTGAAAATCAATTCTAAGCACTTCAAGCGAAGAGTTTTTGCCATAAATTTTGTCAAACACTTCCTAAGCAAACTCACACTCTGCTTGTAGAATTCAATTTTGCCCCATGCAGTTCCAGTGTTGTGACCTGTAGCTTTGATACCAATCTGTCATGTACCTGGTGACCTCACCATGCCTTTAGGGCCACGGGGTACTCAAATAACTTACCAAAAATCATATTTTATAATTTAATTATCATTTTACAATAGAAATTAAATGTGGTCATATAAATTAAACATATGCATATTGTTAAATTTTAGCATGTGCATGTATTCTTTAATTTTGCAGTCTGTAAGATAGATAAGAATTAAACAAGTGCAGTAGATAAACAAGCATCAACACAATGGACACTAGATGTTTTCACGGGGAAACCTTTAAAGGACAAAAACCCCAAAAGCATGAGTAATTCATCTCTTAAATGAGATGACTGAGTTTTGAATAAAATCTTAGAATCTTGAGATGAATGTTTTTTATAATTTTGTCAAACCTTAGCAGACTTGATAAAAAACAAACCTTAGCAAACATTGGACCAAAGCTTGCCACATGGAGGAAGAAGATCAACTATTTGAGAGAAAGATCTTCTGCTGCCCGAAAAATGAAAAATGCAGACCTTGTCTGCAACCCGAGATTTTCCTTCAGTTGCACGAGTTGTCTTTACTGTTGCCCGAGATCAAATTAGGGCTTCCTAGATTTTCCCAAGGCTGCCTGAAACTCCACAGTGTCTGCCCGTGAACAATTAGAGCTGCTCGAGTTTCCTGTGGGCTGCCCGTGAATAGAGCAGATCTGTCTGAAATATTCCTGTGGTTGCTCGAACCTGTTCTTTGCTGCCCAGATCCACTGTGGCTGCCCAGACCAGTTCTGGTGCTGCGCGGACCTGTTCCGAGGCTGCACGGATGCTACCCGGACCTGTTCTGAGCTACTCGAGTATTCCTTCCTGCTGCTCGTGAATGGGGTAGCTTGTTCGAGGGCTTCCCGAATGTCCTGTGCTGCTGCCGTGCAGAGAAACATGCTGCCCAAATTCTTTGTGGGCAGTTTAAGGCCACCCGGATGGGGGAGAAGGCTGCCCAACCCGAGGAGGGAGAAGCCCTCGGTGTATGCTGCCGCTTCTGCTGCTCACCGTGTGGAGTAAGGAGAAGAACCTTGGTTCTTGAGTGTAGAAAGATGATGCCCTAGCTAGTCAAGCCGCCATGCTAGGGCATAAAACCAAGAGTCACCCACACACTCGAGAAACCAGCGAAATCCTTCAGTCTTCAATGGAGTAGCTCAGATGGAGATGAAGTGTGTGTGAAATGATTTGCAATTGAACTTTATTTATAACCTTTCAAGCACTTGAAGTGATCCTTACAAATAGGAATATAATAATAGGGTTTTATTCTTTTTCATGTTTACCCTTTTGACTTTGACTTTTAGTGGTACTAAAAGACCCTCTTGTATTTTTACTTTGACTTCTTGGGGTATAAGATTCCTTTTGTATTTTGACTTTAGCCTCTTAGTCTTCTTCAAGTGTTCTGTGGTCAATGCAAGTGGTCATAAGGGTCCTTCATGCCCACTCAAAGTACATCATCATAAATAGGGAGAATTTCTAATGCTTTTAACTTGAACTCCTTGTGCCACCAAGATTGGGTACTAGGTGTCTTAACCAGGGGTAGCTAATCCCCGGAGAAGGTCACATACCCCATAGATCAAGGATAGGA
Organism: Pseudotsuga menziesii; assembly: GCA_001517045.1. Taxonomy (NCBI): domain Eukaryota; kingdom Viridiplantae; phylum Streptophyta; class Pinopsida; order Pinales; family Pinaceae; genus Pseudotsuga; species Pseudotsuga menziesii. The sequence continues at coordinate 169,687 of LPNX010240687.1, forward strand.
TTGTCTCACATGCCCAAACTCGGTCTAGGGCTTATAGTGATAACCTGGTAACTGACTAGGTGCCTTAGCCCTAGGCTGCATCAATTGACTCAATGTCAAATACTTGGTAACTAACCAAGTGCCTTCATTCTCTTGGAGAACTGCCTTCAACCCCAGGATGAGTCCCCAGTCCTAGACTGGTTCAAATTCCTGGTAACTGACTAGGTGCTTCCATTCAAAGAATGACCACTAAGCTCTACGCTGAGTCCCCAGTTCTAGACTGGTTCAAATTCCTAGTAACTGACCAGGTGCCTCCATTCAAAGAATGACCACTCAGCTCTAGGCCGAGTCCCCCAGTTCTAGATTGGTTCAATATCCTAGTAACTGACCAGGTGCCTTGATGTTGCTTAGGAAAAATCAACACATATAATAAAACATTACAGATAAATTCTAGCATGAATGCACTAATACCATCCCAAGCAAGCCATGCATTTAGATATTCACATAATAGTAAATTAGACAATAAGCATAACAAAAATATATACATAGCATTTCATACATAGTTGGATACTTATCTTAAAATAACCTCAAACTAACTGCAGACTAAGGATGTTCCTTCCAGCTATAAGCACTATGTTATACCAGTTCTCTTTATAACAGAGGCCACCCTCGAGTTGAGGCTATCAATCCACAAGATGGAAATTCAACTCGATGCTTCAACCAACCCACAGGTGCCAAACCCCCTCCATAGTTGTTCCAATCCATTGGCACTCCTCCCCTATCGGCCTCCACAACCCAAGGAATGGGGTTCCCTTCTCTGAGTTAGTTGTCCCTCGGGTTCCCTTCTCCGAGTTAATGGTCCCTCGAGCTATTTTCTCTCAATTCCTTTCCAAGGCTCCAACACAGGTTGACCAGGGACTCCTTGTTTCAAGACTCTAGGGAGCTCAACTGCAAGACAAGTTCTCTCACAAGGACACTTAATTACAATTTTGTAGTTTCCCCAATGTTTTCAAGTACGACTCGCGACTATGGTACATAATGATGGCTCAATCATGACAGAATGGTGATGGTTAAATGATAGAATAATCATTGAAATGAACTGGTTTCTCAATGCAAGTTGAGAACTAGCCAAGTGGCATGCACAGGTGATGAGAGCTAGACAAGTGGCGTACATAGGATTTGCCACCTTTTCCCTTATAATCCTAAGCTTAGGATAATTAACTCAAGTTTATGGCTAATGCATTTTAATTAAGAGGGATTAATAAAACTTAGGATAAAATAAATAATAAAGATAATGACTTAACTCATAAGTCACTAGGGTCATCTTCCCCTTAAATCCCCTTTTTCACTTTCCCTCTTGTGGAATCATACCCCCCCATCTCATCTTCGTCCTTAGTCTGAAGTAGTCGTGGTACTAAACATAAAATATATATTTTGTGACATCATCTTTTCACACTAATCCATTCATTTCCGGCTTCTAGCCATTTCATCATTATATACATAATTACATAATTACATGCTAAGGTAAAAAACAGGGTGTTACATTCCACCTATTCTCCTAGTTGGCAGCCTCCATGGAGGTGGTCACATTGGTTGTAATGCACTCTCAATTTCATCCAAATTTGTTTGTGCTGGAAGTGGATCTTCCTCCTCCTCCAATACATCATCACCATGCTCCAACCACTCAAGGGCCTCCTCCATGATAGGCCTCTTGGTCTTCACCCTCCATGGACCTATGGTGTCAATCTCATCTATTTTAATGGTAATCATGTCTATTGCTTTGTCAATTTGTTTCACCCACAACCTTGGATTGTTGTAAACATAGTCCATGTCATTGAGGTGGTGGACATCTAACCCGTATGAGGGCCATTTTGTAATTAGATAATGGTGACCCATGGGCATAAATTGAACTTAATGAAATTAGTAATTAAAAAAATTCATATTTTAAATTGAACATTTATAAATTCTAACCTGTTGCACTTCTTGAAGTGTATGTTTTCAAAGATACTCCAATTGCAATCACACCTTGATAAGCAACAAGTTTGACTAAGCACCCAATTGGCAAGTTTTTGTAATTCTAGGATTATTCTGCCATAGTTTGTCCACCAAAAAGAAAAGGAAAGAGTCAAGACAACAAAATAGATTTCAATTTTCCATCGAGTAATAAATAGATAGAAAGGAAAGACTTCACAATTTGGAAGTTTGGAACAGATTGTACTTGAAGCTTACCTAGCATCCTAGCGGTTTGTCTTAGATAGCCATCTCAAAACCAAATGGCCAACCTATATATCTCCATTTGTTTGGAAATCTCAGAGCGTTCACCGAGAGTCAACGTCATCCTATGAACACATTGGAAAAATCCATCCATCACCTCAGCATCAAATATAAAACCATATGCATAAATGATAAGAGTATGCAGGGTAGGGATAGAGCCCTACTCCATGAATTGGACAATGGAGAGTATTGTTCCATCGCTCGTCAATCACACTCCATATTTGGGGTCCCTTCTCCCCCATTTCCTCATAGTATTGATGGATAGCTTCCTTTTCCCTATCCATGGCCTCGTACAAGTAGCCCATTGTAGGTTTGTCACTATCGACCAAGCGAAGAACCTATACCGAAGGTTCGCTAAAGGAACACAACTCCTGCATTCCTATCCAATAACTTTGATCGTTTCTCACAAGTTGGGCTATGGCTAGCTCATCTACTCTAGTGCTATAAACACAAGCATTCCACACATTTGAAATAATCATCCTTTACAATGCAAGCATAGAATTGTGGAGAGACCAAAGAGGAATGAAGCTAGTGGCGAAACACATGATTGTAGGATGGACCAAGTCCTTGTCCCCTGTGAACTGTCTCATGAGTGTAAGAACATATGTATGTGTGTGTGTGTGTATCCTAGCTGGATGAACAATTTCCTTAATCCAAGAAATTTTGCAGATGTCCTCTAACATCAAATCAATGCGATGGGAAACACGAGGAGTTGAAAACAAGGTTCGATATCTCTCCATAAGCAACTTGTAAACAACAACATAATTAGCAGCATTGTTCGTAATGACTGCGACAAGATGCTGCAAACCTAGCTCTCGAATGAACCCATCCAACAACTCACAGAGTAATTGTGCATCTTTAACATATGTAGATGCATCAATAGATTTGATAAACACTGTCACCCTAGGACAATTAACCAAGAAGTTCAAAATGGATCTGCCCTTCCCCTGCCCCAACTGTCTGACATAATGGTGCATCCAGTAGTCTCCCATGAATTCCTAGTCTTATCCAATCTCAGAGTGTAGTGAGTCTTTGCCCCTTGAAGGAGAGGCCCTCTCAAGTCATTATAGGAAGTGCCCTTGTACCTAGGGCCAACAATAGCAGCAGCTTCAAACATGGAATGCTAAAGTGGCTTGTTCTTGGCAATGTTGAAAGGAATGTCACTCCATAGAAAGCATTTGACCACAAGCTTGTCTCCTAGGCACTGACCTCTGCACAAAGAAAGGTGAGGATGGCGAGGGCATTGTGGAAATTATGGCTGATGATTGGGTTTACCTCACCCTTGAGTAGCTTGTGCTTCCTGTGTTTCTTACAACTTTATTTGCAAGCTCAATCCTCAATTCTTCTTTCTGCTCTGTCTTCCTAATCATATGAAAGATGGATTGATTTGCAACATGGACAATTTATGGTGTAGAGACATTGCGAATATCCATGTCATGCCTTGGGATTTTGGCAAGGTGGTATTTCAAGTGGTTGATTCCCCCCAAAATTATTGCTCCAAATAACCTGCAAATCAACTTCAATCTAGTAAAACACTCAAAGGTTTCACCAGACTCCCACATCAGATCCAATGGCTTTGGCATTTTCAATGATAAAATTTAACCCTATGGCACAAGTGACAAAACAAATGGGGGAATTTAGTGAATTTTCAAAGATTCAACACAAAAGAATGCTGTCAGTTGCATATAAAACTTATATCTCCCATTAAAAATAAAAATGGCAAGAACAAGTATATCTAAGCCTTAAGATTCTAATAGACATTGCACAATGCAAAGTGCAAACCCTATTTTGGATCTTGCAAGGAGCAAAACAAAGAACAGAGAAACATAAATTGTTTTACATACCTAGGAATTTGGATATGGTAGATTGGAGTAAATAAACATTTCACAATTGCTCGGTTGATGGCAATGAATACCATAGATTTCTCCTTGTTTGCTAGGCTGATAATGGTCACAACATCCCTAGAGATCAAACTCCTAACTCACATTTGGAAGGTTGATGGCAATGAATACCATAGATTTCTCCTTGTTTGCTAGGCTGAAAATGGTCACAACATCCCTAGAGATCAAACACCTAACTCACATTTGCAAAATGAATCCAACCCGCACCGTTCCCTGAATCGGCTTTTTATTACGTTTTTGAGAGACAAGCCAATAATTTCCATTAACTTGCGGTAAATACCGAATTTTTTGCGATAATCTCAATATTTTGATACTCTTAGTGGAAATTATCGCATTAAACTGGGGTGATATTATTGCCGAGCTTGAAAACTGAGAGTTTATCACGTTATCAGCGAGAAGTGCAACACTGGTTTCTTGAACATCCATAGTTGATGAAGCTGAAACACTATGTTTTGAATTAGTTAATACAATAAAATGCTATCATTTTGTAATTTGCTAAAACAAATGGAATGGAGTGACACCATCATTAAGAAGGATTGACAATAAGTTCAGTAACATATTTGAATTTGATTGTTATGGTTAATGTAATGTGCATATAGATAGATCCTAGGCAACTGGAGAACATAAATGATGTTTTCGAAGCTTTGATTGAAAGAAGAAAACTTGTTAGTGGAGACATTGATTTGGGCTATAAATCAGCATTGGTTTTGTACTGCCTTTATTTATATATAGTATGCGTTTTCCATTGCTGTAAGGTGTTCTTTCCCGTTTTACATAACTGGTGTACTGCTATTTGAGCTTATGTCCATGTATTTATGTGCAGTCATAAGGGCATGTGTCCCAAAGATGAACTTGGATGCAGTATTTGAGCAAAAGAATGACGTTGCTAAAGCTGTTGAAGTGGAACTCGAAAAGGTAAAAGAGTGAAAAGCGTGTCATGTTTGGTCTATGTTTTCATTTCAAGGATGAATACATACTAAAAAATACTTGCATATTTCTTCATATTCAGTGGAGAAAATACCTTCATATTCTGTGCATATTGAAGGATCATTATTGCATTGTTTGTCATGATTTTGTGAATGGTTGTTCAGGTTTTGCTAAGAGAAGTTTTGAACATACCGCACAACGTTGTCTTCTTTTTGGATACAGGCTATGACGAACTATGGATTTGAGATAGTGCAAACTCTCATTATTGATATAGTACCTGCTGAAACTGTGAAGAAAGCAATGAATGAAATAAATGCAGGCAATCATTCTCTGCCATATTTAATGGAATTATGTATATGCAAGTACATCATCAAAACTAATTTCTGCTGATCACTATGCTTTAAATAGAGGAATGGACGCTCATTGTGGAACTATGCCTGTTTTATTTTAAGAGATTCTTTGGTATACCTTTTTGTTTATTGATTACTTGATGGTGTGCACTGTGGACTAATCGTCATTCAACCTCATTATTGTAGCTTTGGTTTTAAAATGTAACATATTCCCAAAAAGTTAACCTTACAAAAACAACACATGAACCTGCATTTTTGCTCTAATCTATTCATGTTTTTGTTTAGTTGGTCTTTTTACGATATCGTCCATCTTATTCCTGTAATGAGTCAATTGAATTTTGTTTCAGCTGCAAGAATGAGGGTGGCAACACAAGACAAAGCTGAGGCAGAAAAAATCTTGCAAATTAAACGAGCGGAAGCTGAAGCAGAATCGAAGTATTTGTCTGGATTGGGTATTGCTCGTCAACGACAAGCAATTGTGGATGGCCTTCGGGAAAGTGTTCTTGCTTTCTCAGACAATGTGCCTGGGACAACTGCAAAAGATGTCATGGACATGGTCTTGGTGACACAATATTTTGACACAATGAAAGAGATAGGAGCATCTTCAAAGTCATCATCAGTATTCATCCCCCATGGACCTGGTGCAGTTCGTGATGTTGCTGCGCAGATCAGAGATGGATTGCTTCAGGCACAGGCTCATGAATGAGGGATGAAACATTATAATGGTTTCTGGCTACATAATAAAAGTTTGCAAGACTACTCAGTTACATGAAGGCCAGGGTAGTATTGATTCACGAATTTCCCATCTCAACTTGATATGCAGTACAGAGTTAAAGTATAAATACATTATATTGTGGATCCTCTTCTCTGATATTCTGATAGACCTGTATCAGTTTTCGTTAAGTGTTAAATTTTAGAATAAAAACACATCATGTGCAACAATGTTTATAGTTTGCTTTTTGCCTTTCGAGTAATCCTTACAGAGCTGTAGTATTATTTTATAAGCGCTTAACTTCAACCTTGTATATAAAGTTTGATTAGAAAATATACATAAATTACCTTGTATATAAAGTTTGATTAGAAAATATACATAAATGCACGACAGTGGTTAGCCGTTTTGTCAGTCTTTTAAACAAAAATAAATGTTCTGCATGGATGTGAAATGGCTAATTACTAATTATAGATGTACTAACTTTGTGTCTTGTGGAAAGCTTAGCAAATGTAGGGCACATGTATAGGGCATAGGTAAGGTCCAAGGATATAGATACAGGGTACCATGTATATGATTCCCTTGGCTCTTGAGGATCAATGCGGTTTGATGGACTCAATTTTCAACAACTCTTAATCATAGACACAAAGACGAATACTAGACCTATTGGAAGGGATATGTTTGGTGTGTAGGTCAATATGATCACTAAGGGGTATTTGTTAGGTCATTAGAGCAATGGTCACATTTGTAAATATTGTATAAAGATCAGTGTGTGTCTTCTGGATCTACAAAATCATTAAATAATAAGTGACTGCAGTCTACATGTATGTGAGTGAATTAGAAGATCAGGTGTCAAAAAAATGGACTATATATGCGTGTGTTATCAAAAAATTGTTTATGCTTCCATCATTCTCATATCGATAAAATTGTTACTCGTTGTCCTAGTGTCTATGACCCCTTGTGCAATTGTGATTCATTGTGAATCTTGATCCATTTGGAAAGTCAAAGGACAAAGATAATATCAGTTATTATTTCTTTTAGCAAAAATGGTTAGATTTTGTATAAGAAAAAGTTGCTGCAGCCTCACTGGACAGCATAGTAATACTAAAAGGAGTAAGACCGTCTGACAGCCTATGATTCAAAACTCGTCCAAACACTCAAAAAATGACTCCAAGAAAAGCATTGCTATTCTTTGCAGAGGATATCCAAAAGATTTTACTGGTATAAAGCCTGAAAAAGACACCTAAAACCATACCTACTCTGCAAAACATTAATAAAACCTGAAATTAAAAAAAACATGCTTGCTGTGAGCTTCTTCTTGTTTCATAGGAGAAGGCCGGGAGTCTTGGTTCATGCCAACCATGTCCACATCTCTATGCATTGTTGGAATTTGTGCAACTTTAGAAGCTATTCTTATTGTACTTGTATTGTACCTCCTATGGGTTATGCTGGCCTTTCATTTCCATGCTCCCATATTAATTTCGTCCTGCCACTTGTCATTGATTGTGAATGGCATGCAAAACTTTGGATCATTCATTCAAAAATTTGGATTGTGAATGGCATCCAAAGCTTTGGATATTGGATAATTCATTCATTCAAAAATTTGGGTTGTGAATGGCATGCAAAACTTTGGATAATTCATTCATGCAAAAATTAATTAAGCATGATCAGCTTGGTGATTTTGATCTCTTAGGACATGTGAATATTCTATAGATTCAAAGCAGCTCAAAACTTAGTTCATTCATGCAAAAATTAATAATTAATTAAGCCTGATCAGCTTGGTGATTTTGATCTCTTAGGACATGTGAATACTCTTTAGATTCAAACCGGCTCTCATATTTTTGGATTCTCAAAATTAGCCTTGTTACTTTTCCGTTGGATGGAGCTAGTGGGGGCTGATCAGGAGTCCTAAGTCACTAATGACAATTAGTTTCTTAATTAGCCTTGAATCAAGAATTTTATTCCCTTGCTAAAAAGTGAGTGCCTCACTGGATTATTGGTACCTTTTTCCAGACCCTATAAGAAAAAAAACGCATTTGAAACTCTCTTCTTGCTTTCCTTTGGGATCAAGGACGATCTTCCTGCACCTGCCACCCCTAATGATAATCAACAAAGTTGATATTCAATTATCATTAAGTGCAATTGTAGGTAAATACAACACTATTCCACATAGGTTGCATTGGTTTCCAATTTTTTTAAAAATATCTGTCAGGATTTTATCTAAATTCTTCACAAGCATTGTTTGTCAAGTTGGGTCGGTAAGGAAGTTATAATTTTGGATATTTGCATGTTATACCGTTTCCATTTCATGGTTTTTTTTGGCCCTTTGGGTTTGTTGCATCAACCTATTTGGTTGGGGCATCCAATCTTATTACATCTGATCCACGGTCAATTAGTCCAGGACCAAAATATTGAGTATCATTAAATTTTATTATGTCAGATTGGCCACTATTATCATATGGTAAGAGTAATATTTTAATTTTCAAGGGTATACTTTCTATTATATCACCTTTTAATTTACTTGGTACCCAAAACTTGGGTACCATCAAAATTATTGTATTGCAGAGAACAAAGAAAAAGTCAATTTACGAAAGGAAGTTGAAGCCAGTTGCCGAGTTAGTTAAAGAGGATGCAAATAGTCAGGTTGCCGATAGCTAAAAAAGAGCCAATTTACGAAGGAAAAAAAAGGGAGGTTGCCGATAAAGGAAATGCAGTTTGAGGAGGGGCTTCTCTTTGAACTAGTGCTAAATGTATATTTATGAATAAGCTAATTAAATGCATGTTTTGGAGCGATGGCTGTTTTTGTTAGAGGGGTTTCCTTTCTCCTCTCCCTTTTGGTATCCAATCAAGGACACATATTTGTAATGCATATTTGGGTACCTTCAAAATTTTTGCCGTGGATATTTGGTTACTATAAAATTTTTGTAATGTATATCTGTGCCATGTTATAGAGTTTTTTGTTGTTGTGGATTTGTTTATTAGATCAATTTGTGTTTTTTTAATGTATATTTGGAGATTATTTTGTTCTTATGGGTAACATCCGCAAAAAGAATCAGCAAATTGCAGCAAGCTGTAAAAAATACAAATAAATTTAGTTTTTTTTTAAATATTTTAAACCTGTGTAGCATGGGAACTGCTCCCAGCTTTTAGGAAACTTGTTCTTGAAGTTTCGACGTTCCAGAGAACTTTGGATCTTGTAGGGAACTTTCCCAATCCAGAGGAAATCATTCCGGATTGTTGGGAACTTATTGGGAACTTTTTCTCTCTAAAATTGGGAACTTGGGACTTTTTGTGTGTGTTTCCTTCATTGAGAACCTCCACGCATTTATGATGGCCATGTTGCTTGTTTACAACTTTCCTATTTCTTTGCGACCGTACATATACATGGTTGACTCAAAATTTTTCTCTAGAAAACTAAGTTGCAATAAACGTCTTTTTCTGTGCTACATTGTCTATTGCTCGTGCTAGAGTATTCACTTGTCACTACATTGAATTGCAGTTACCACTAATCAATAATAAATGTAAATCTATTTTGACTTTTTATATATTAAATAAAAGAAAATAAATAAATTTATTTTACTATTTACTTTATAAATAAAAATAAATTTTTAACTAATTGGTAATGGTTTTAAATCTTACTTTAAAACTAAATTTATATATTACATTTAGATACAAATTATCTTGATTTTTATATTATAATAATTTAAATTTGAATATTTATACGTTTTTGCAAATACCTTAGCATAAAATGTATTGTAAACATATAATATTCTAATACATTTTAATTATCTAAGAAGTTCTAGTTACAACCATAATACAAGGGATAAGCTAAGTCATATGGTTTGTGTCAATGCTTATTTTATTCTCTATGTTTCTTCTCTTCTCATGTTTATATATATATATATATATATATATATATATATTATTGACATTCCCAACCTGCTGTTTCTTGCAAATTTGGGGGAAACTTCTAGACGTATCTGATACTCCTACCCACGTTCTCAACGTTCAAGAAACTTACATAAAAAAACACATTGACACATAAATATATGAAAAACATGTATATATATGTAGTGGATGCCAAATAAAAAATAATATATCAATGTCAACACTAAATCATGAACCTTGATAGTTGTCTAATCAAAGACTTAAAAGTGGACTACTAATACAAAACGACATCAAACATATAAATGTATCTCATCATCATAAATAAAAAACATTGTATACCACTTTGCATTTATATAGAATTGTTGAGAAGAGAGGAGTCTAGGTAAGTGTATGTTAATGGTCCAATAAATGAAAAGATTTGTCCTCTTAGCTATGTTTATAAGCTCTTTGTGTTTCTCGAGGCTTTAGTCATTAGAGGAAATTTCAACTCAAAATGGGCCTCTTAAGAAAAATAATAAAATAATAGTTTAAATAATAAAATAATATTTATTAATTTTGGAGGAAGAAAAGAAAAGAAAAACTATTTTTTTCTTCGTATTTTCGACATCTCTCTCTGTGATTTTACTCAAATTCGACCAGGAGAGCTCGTTGGATGCGAAATTAAATTCCGCATCCAACGAGTATCCACTCAACATACTTTTGACGGACTCCGCTACCCAAGAACTAAGAAATACCTGAAAAAAAATGTGACGATGATGTCATCATCACGTATTTTTCAGGTATTTCTTGTTTTTTTGAGTAGAGGGGTTCATCAAAAGTATGTCGAGTGGGTACGCGTTGCATGCGAAATTTAATTTCCCATCCAACGAGCTCTCCCAATTGAAATTTGAGTAAAAACACAAGGAGATATGTCGAAAATATGAACAAAAAAAGTAGTTTTTTTATGATACCTATCCCCAAATTTATATTAAAAAATTGATTAAAATACGGTATTTCAAATTTAAAACAATTTCATTCGCTAACACATGATGACATGGAATTTGAATTATGGTTGAAAGGCCCATTTTGAGTTGAAATTTCCTCTAATGTGGAAGCATATGAGCCATGCCATGGATACAAGTACAAAGCAATTGCAATCTAAACCCTAGATCCATGGGGATGAATGTATACATCTATGCTAATGTTTTGGTGTCTTCCTATTGAATAGTAGTGCTGCAAAAGGTGAAGGTGGTGGTCGCTTGAAGTGTGCAAGACAATAATTGAAGTGATGTCTTAAAGGTTTTATTTGACATAGATGGTGTTCTAGAATATATCCAGTTTCTCAATATTTACTAATTCAATACCTCCCATGCTACCCTCCAAATAAAATTTTAATCCTCATTGCACCAAATGATACACATACATACATAATAAATGTCACTTTCCACTAGTCAACTTGGTGTTAATATTTTAATGGCTATACAAGAAATTTATGTTGAAACAATGTAACTGCAAATATATTCTATTGTATTTTTATTATATTATTGTTGTCCCTCATTTCTAGAGATGTTATTCCTCCGATTGGAAGTGTCTTTAATGTACTTGGTCATGTAAAAGTATTGAGGTTAAACCTCCATTGTAAGTTGGGTCAGTAGTACCCACACAAATATTATTAAAATGTATTTTCAAGTCTCCCAAGGCAAGTCTATCCTGATTGGGAGGAGAAGTCAACCATGTTGGGTTATTAGGCCTCTCCACTGATCAATTTAAATAGGGGAGGTGCCTCCCTCATTTCGACACACTCACAACTCAAGCAAGTTCGCTAGAGAGAGAAAGAGGAGTCCATTTGGAGGAGAAGAAGCACTCTATCTTATTCTTGGGATCATACACTCTACTTGGTTGGATTCTATATCGAGGAAGCTTTGTTGGGTTTTCTTCTCCACAAGGGATTCCTAGGATAAATCTGTCTTCTTTGTCTTGTTGTGCTTGTCATTCTTTCAATTATCTTCTTGTTATTGGGCATACAACTTTTAAAAATATAACATGGTATCAGAGCCAATCTTAAAGAAGACATTGTGCAATAGTTTTTTCACAGTCCAACAAGCTAGGGCTTACTATTCTGGACACATCCCTACACAGACCAGTTGGAAAAGGACCATTCAACTCGCCATAGGAGGGCACATCTTTTTGTCAAAATAGATTTCAATCATGTGGACTTTCAATTTTTGACCTACCACTACTACTAGAAGAAACTAGGGCATCATATTTTTCAAGTCTCTGTCCACAGATTCGAGAAAAATAAGATACAATATAGCTGGCCTTGGGGAGGCACATATTTTCTCCCAATCAACCTTGCAAGCGACCACAACTGAAAAATTAGGGTTTTCCTATCAAACCCTAGGTCATCCTAAAGCAGGCTCCAGAAGTATTCCTCAAATTGGTAAGTACTATCTCCTATATTTCCATTTGAGTTTCTCATTCATTGAATATGAAAAACAAGACCAAGCGTGATGAAAAGCTTGAAGGAGCAGATAATTTCAGAGCATGGAAATACAAAATCATGCTCATCCTTGAAGAACATGATTTAGAAGGCTACATCAAAGATGAGGTCAAGGAACTAGAGGGAGATGAAGTAAAGGCCAAGCACAAGAGGGATATTATCGAAGCCAAAAGGATCATAGCTTGATTCTATCAAGGATCATCTAATTCCTCAAGTATCCTCAAAGAATACTCCAAAATAAATGTTTGATGCATTGACCAGTTTATTTGAAGGAAAGAACATCAACACAAGAATGACCTTGAGAAATCAACTCAAGGGAGTGAATATTCAAAAGGTAGAAACTATGCAGTCATACTTCACAAGAGTATGTCAGACCAAAGAACAATTGGAGGCTATTGGTGACATGGTAGAGGAAGCGAAAGTTGTGATGTCCACCTTGAATGGTCTCCCGAGATATTGGGAATATTTCATCAGAGGTATATGTGGTAGAAGAAAGCTCACCAAGTTCAACAAACTTTGGGAAGATTGTGTGCAGGAAGAAGGAAGGATAGCTAACAAAGAAGAAAAACTAAATGATGATGAAGATCAAGCCTTGTAAACTCATGTAAAGAAAGGATCGTGATCAATCTCCCAGAAGAAATCAAAAGTTTCAAAAGAGCTCAAGACCCAAGATAGACTTCTTATCCTTCGAATGTTTCATATGTCACGAGATGGGGCACATTGCAAGAAATTGTCCACTCAAAGTAGAACAATTCAAGAAGGGAATTAAGAAGTTCCATTCCCTTACAGTTGAAGATGATGACCCAGTTGAAGAAAAGAAAAATAAAGTTCCATTCCCATTCCCATATTTCACTTGCTTTTGTAGATGGAGAAGTCCTTATGTGGCCAAAGGGAAAGACAATAGAAGATGTAGTTTTGACTGGTGAAGAAGGAGGATTTTACAAGTTGAAGGGACACTCAGAAATAGCTCTAACAAGAAGTATCATCAACCCATGTGAACTGTGGCATAGGATACTTGCTCATGTGAACTACAAAGCACTACCAATTATGAGCAAGGTAGTCACAGGTTTACCAAAGACTCAAATCAACAATGAAGGAGTTTGCAAAGGATGTGCTCAAGGGAAGAATACCAAGAACCCATTTCCAACCAACAACAATAAAACAAAAGGGATCTCAATCATTGTTCATTCATATGTATGTGGTCCAATTCCAACCTCTTCAATAAGCGGGTATGTTTATTATGTTTCCTTTATCGATGACTATTCTTGCAAGACTTGGATTTACTTCTTGAAAGGAAAATATGAAGTATTTGAAAGATTAAAAGAACTCAAGGCTCTTGTAGAGAATTTATCTGAAAAGAAGATAAAGACGTTGAGATCCGACAATGGAGGAGGATTCACTTCAAATGAATTCAAGGATTTCTGCAAAGAAGTTGGAATTAAGAGGGAGCTCACCACACCATATAATCCTTAACAAAATGGATTAGCATAAAGAAAGAATAGAACTATCATGGAAGCTGTGAAATCCATGATTCATGGTCAAGACCTACCAATGCACTTATGGGCTAAAGAGAAGAATACTAAGAACCCATTTCCAAGCAACAAAAGTAAAACAAAATGGATCTCGAACATTGTTCATTCAGATGTATGTGGTCCAATGTCAACCTCTTCATTAAGCATGTATGTTTATTATGTTTCCTTTATTGATGAATATTCCTACAAGACTTGGATTTACTTCTTGAAAGGAAAATGTGAAGTATTTGAAAGATTCAAAGAACTCAAGGCTCTTGTAGAGAATTTATTTGGAAATAAGATAAAGACGTTGAGATCCGACAATGGAGGAGGATTCACTTCAAATGGATTTATGGATTTCTACAAAGAATTTGGGATTAAGAGGGAGATCACCACATCGATATCAGTATAAATATTATATTTTATGTAGGTGCAACTTTCAATAAGTCTAGAAAGAACCATGCAGATGAAGATCAAGAAGAAGAACATGAAGACCCCAGAGCTGAAGAAACCTATAGAATACTAGTTGGCAATGTTGAAGAAGAGAAAATACCAGAATACCATGACATGACATGGCAAAGTCTCAAATTCCTACGTAAATACCTCAGGAGATGATCTCACTGAAGAGAAGACCAGCTTAGGCAAGTGATGTCACTCAAGGTGCATAAAAATATGGAGCTCTAGAAGGAAGGAAGAGAACCTACCTATTTTGAAGAAGCTACAAAGGAGTGGATGGATGCAATGATCAAATAATACTAGTCTATCATAAAGAACGATGTTTGGGATGTGGTACCAACACCAAGAGAGAAGTCAATTGTCTCTTGAAAGTGGATATTCAAGACTAAACATTTAACATATGGAAGTATTGAGAAGTACAAGGAAATATTCGTAGCTCGAGGATTCTCACAGAAAGAAAGCGTTGATTATGAAGATAATTTTGCACCAGTAGCAAGATATACATCAATCAGAACTATCCTTTCCTTGGAATCCAAGATAAAATGGAAGCTACACCAAATTGATGTAAAGACAACCTTTCTAAATGGTGTGATAGAAGAAGAAGTATACATTGAACAACCTCCAAGTTTTTAAACCCATGATAACACATGTATACAAATTGAAGAAAGCATCATATGGGTTAAAGAAAGCACCTATAGTGTGGTATGGAAGAATTAATGGCTTTATGATGAGCTTTGGCTTTACCAAGAGTAAAGCAAATTCCAACATTTACTATAAGGTTGTCGATGAGGGTCTTATGATTCTATTGCTATATGTTGATGATATATTCCTAATAGGTGAAGAGAAGCTTATTGATGAATGTAAGAAGAATCTTGCTGCTGAATTCAAAAACTTAAGATCTTGGTATGACACACTATTTTCTTAGTCTTGAAGTATAATAGTTCCTAGATGAGATTTTCCTAAATCAAGGAAAATATGTTGTTTAGATCCTAAAGAGATTTGGGATGTTGGATTGCAAGGCAATGAACACTCCAATGGTGACCAACTTGAATCTCCTAAATGACGACTCCTCAGATATAGTCGATGTACATTATACTAACAGATTATTGGCTCACTGATGTATCTAACAAATACGAGACCAAATATATGTTTTCTTGTAAACACATTGAGTTAGTATATGGTGGAGCCTCAACATGTTCACCTGATTGCAACAAAACATGTGATGAGGTACCTTAAGGGTACATTGGATTGCGGCCTTAGATATGCAGTTGATGGTGAGATTAGACTACATGGTTATACAGATTCAGATTGTGTTGGGAGCACTAATGAGAGGAAGAGTACCTTAGGATATTGTTTCGGTTTGGTATCAGGTGTGATCTCATGGCTTATCAGAAAGCAGACTTGTGTTACTCTCAGTACAACAGAGACTGAATAGATTGCCACATGTTCATCCTGTAGTGAAGCAGTTTGGCTCCGCAAGTTATTGACATGATTGTTCGATACATGGATGGATGTGACCGTTATCTACTGCGATAATCATAGTTACAACAAGATGATAGAGAACCCTGTATTTCACGACAAGTCAAAAAACATAGAGATAAAATTTCATTATATTCGAGACATGGTACAGAAGGGAGTTGTACAACTCCAATATGTTCCTACAGAGGAAGAAGTGGCCGATGTATTGACTAAGACTTTGTCTCATATAAATTTTGAATATTTTTGAGAGAAGCTTGGTGTAGTCCGAAAGGACCTCCCTCAAAAGAGGGAGTGATGATGATGATGATGTAGGTTTCCTGTTGCAATGGTGTGGTAACTCAGTCTAGGATTGGTATGTCCGGATAAGCTTGTTTGTCCTAAAAGGGTTAGTAAGCCATACAAGGCCTATTTGTTCCTAGGGGAATTAGTATGTCTGGCTAGTCTTGTTTGGCACGAAAGGATTAGTAAGTCAGACAAGGCTTGTTTGGTCCCCAACTAGATCCATTTATCCGGCTAGGCTTGTTTGGCCTGAAAGGGTTAGTAATCCCGAAAATGCCCAATGGATCTATCAAAGTATCCATTGTGATGCTACTTCAGATGTCCTAATGGATTGATGATGTTGTCCCAACACTCTATGTTGATGATGATGTGGTCCCAAGAATATGTGCTGCTGATGATGTTGTTACAACATTTTTATGTTGATGATGATGATGTTGTTCCAACATCTCTATGCTGATGATGCAGATGATGATCTATAATTTATTTGTTGATGGTGTTGTTTTAGCACTAACATGCTAATGATGATGTTGTTGTTTCAGTATTTACATATTGATGATGTTTCAAAGGATGATGATGCTGATGATGATTTTCCACGATGATGATGTTCCGTGATGATGATGTCCTCCAATGATGATGATTCATGATGATGATACTTATGATGTTGTTACAAAACTTTCTATGACATATAGATCCACCACTCAGTTGCACAAGATGTTGTTGTTGTTGATGATGATGTAGAATACCTTGTTAAGAGGGAAGTTATTCTATTGTATTTTCATTATATTATTGTTATCCCTCCTTTCCAGAGGTGTTATTCCTCCTATTGGAAGTGTCTTTGATGTACTTGGTCATGTAAAAGTATTGAGGTTAAACCTTCGTTATAAGTCGGGTTAGTAGTACCCACAAAAGTATTATTAAAATTTATTTTTGAGTCTCCCAAGGAAAGTCATCCATAATTGGGAGGAGAAGTCGGTCCTTTTGATTTATTAGGCCTCTCCAATGATTAGTATAAATAGGTGACGCACCTCCCTAATTTGGACACACTCACAACTCAAGCAAGTTCGTTAGATAGAGAAAGAGGAGGCCATCTAGAGGAGAAGAAGCAACCTATCTTATTCTTGGGGTCATACACTGTACTTGGTTGGATTCTATATCAAGAAAGTTTTGTTGGGTTTTCTTTCCCACGAGGGTTTCTTAGGATAAATATTTATGTCTTCTTTGTCTTGTTGTGCTTGTCATTTTTCAGCGAGCTTCTTGTTATTGGGCGTACAACTTTTAAAAATCTAACACTTAAGACATTTAGTATCATTTCATCATAATAATAACATTAGGATCATTGAAAGAAAGACAAGCACACCAAGACAAAATAACACAGAGATCTATCTTGGGAAACCATCTTGGGGTAGAAAAATAAACAAAACTTCCTCATTATAGAATTCAACTAAGTACAGTGAACAACCCCAAGAAAAAAACTAACAACTTCCTCTCTCCAACGAACCTCCTCATTCTCTCTCTTGCACACTTACTTGTGTGGGAGATGTGTCTAAATGAGGGAGGCGCCTCACCTATTTATACTAAAGAAGTGAGTGACATATTAACTTAGCTAGGCTGACCTGTTTCTCTAAAACAAGGTTGGCCTACCTAGAAAGACTCAAAATAACATTTATAAAATACTTTTGTGGGTACTATTGACCCAACTTACAACGAAGGTTTTACCTCAATAATTTTACATGACCAATTACATCAATTACATCTCCCAAAGGAGGAATAATATAATAAAATTATAATAGAATTTATTCCAAATTTACATTTCTTTAACACTCCCTCTTAACAAGGAAGCTATTCTACAACATCAACAACAACAACTATATGATTGACTGGTCAATTTATATATCATAGGAAGTTTTGGAACAACAACAACATCATATATCTAGAATATCATCATCAACATCAACATGGAACATCATCATCGTTAGTAGCATCATCATCAACATCAACATGTGACTGCTGGAACATCATCATTGGAATCAACATGGAACATCATCATCATCATTAGCAATGAACATAATCATCCTCAAAATCATTTTAGGATCTCTCTCTATCTCATCATAGGATGTCTTAGAGACTCTTACCATCTTGTCGTAGGATGTCCCATCTAAACTCATCATCCTGTTTCAATATGAGAGGATCTTACCACCCCATCCCAGGGTGTTCCATCTAAGATCATCATCATGCTGTAGGATGAGAGGATATTACCACCTCGTAAGAGGGTGTTCCATCTAATATCATCATCCCATCGTAGGATGAGAGGATATTACCACCTCGTTGCAGGGTGTTAGAAGTGTCAGTCATTAAACAAGAACCAAGTTGGCATGGTTATCTCCATAGGTCATTCACCCCTGGCCAAGTCATCGTGGCACTTATGGGGAATGTCTGCCTGATGTGCATCATCCCTCTTCAGCTCCTCCATCATGGAGGGCATGTTGATATCAAGTCCATCTAAAATTTTTCCATCACTCACCACTGTCCAATTCATCATTGGAACTCTCGGGGAATGTCTTTTAACTCCTAGAACATATTTCCCCCTCTTTCATGGAATTCATCTTGATGTCAAGTCCATCTAACAGACTTCAATGAGAAACAATAAAATCATGTGAGGTGTAGGATAATTGGATTGCTTGTCTTCAACCTTGTAGCAAGGGTTGAAGTTTTCTTTAATGAGTCTTCATCACACAATCTTTCCTGCAGGTAAAATTCAATTGTATTATTAGTATCATATTGATAATTTCAATGTATACTATAGTAAATCATACTTGCATGAACAATATCATCTAAATATTCTAATGAATCAAATGAAACAAAAACACTCATCTTGTATGTTTGGTAGAATCTCTCTTGATTTTGACCAAGTTCTTCTTGTGCTTTGATATTTTCTTCATCTTCCTCTGGATTTGAAACTTCTCCTTTGACATAACCTTCCAAGTCATGCTCTTCTAGTATGAGAAGCAATCTATACTTCCATGCCAAAAAGATTTCTTCAACTAGATGCTTGCTTCAATGCTTTTCTAGAAGACTGCTTGTCTTCAACCTTGTAGCAAGGGTTGAAGTTTTCTTTAACAAGTCTTCATCACACGATATTTCCTGCAGGTTAAATTCAAAGGTATTATTAGCATCATATTGATAATTTTAATGTATACTACCGTAAATCACACTTGCATGAACAATATCATCTAAATATTCTAATAACTCAAATGAAACAAAACACTTATCTTGTATGTTTGGTAGAATCCCTCTTGATTTTGACCAAGTTCTTCTAGTGCTTTGAGTTTTTCTTCATTTTCCTCTAGATTTGAAACTTCTCCTTTGACATAACCTTCCAAGTCATGCTCTTCTAGTATGAGAAGCACTCTATACTTCCATGCCAAAAATATTGCTTCAACTGGATGCTTGCTTCAATGCTTTTTTGGAAGACTGCTTCTGGTGGACCTAGGGTTTGATAGAGAAACCCTAATTTTTCAAACTTGGTGTCTTTCATAAATGATTATATAGAAATATGCGCTTCCTCAAGGCGAGCTAAGTAGTATAATACTTTTCTTCAATTTTCTTCTGCTGAATTGTCTGGTCTTAATTTTGATGTATCTTCAAAAATTTCAACTCCTCAAGGTCTCAAACTTTGTCCTAGGGAAGTATACTCTGTCTTCAGTCCAACCTCACAGGTTAGAGAAATATTGGATTCACAAAGTGTAACTTATGTTAATTTTACCAAGGTGACATGTTTATGGACTAGTTCAGTATAACGAACTTGTACGGACTTCCACGTGTCATTGTTTCAACTTTGGGTATTGAAACTCGTGCCAGAGAAAATACAGTTCATGCTCTTTCTGGAACACCTTACTAAATTTTATTTGGATCTTCCTAGTCCAATATATAGCATTTATCCCTAGGTCACATGTTTAAGACCAAGTTTTGGAAGAGGCTAGAACCTTGTTTTGGAGGGATCATATCTCATAAAGTACATAAAATATGAGGCTAAAACTCATACACTAGGTAGATAAACATATCATATTCGACATATCCTAGTTTTAGCTCCCGATCCTTCACCAAAATCGAGTTATAGAGAAAATTTCTAGATGACTAGATTTTTCCTTGTAGTGTTTCAAATGATGAATCCCTAATCTCTAGTAGTTGCAGTTGTAGTAGTGTCACCACTACACAAATATTTCTTTTAGGGTGGCTTTGATACCATGTTAATATTTTAATGGTTATACAAGAAATTTATACAATCAACATCATTTCATCATAACCATAACATTAGAATCATTGAAAGAAAGACATACATATCAAGACGAAAGAACACATAGATTTATCTTGGGAAAACCTCTTGGGGGAGGAAACCCAACAAAACTTACCCAATATAGAATTAGACCAAGTACAATGAACAACCCCAAGAACAATACTAGCAACTTCCTCTCTCCAGCGAATCTCCTCACTCTCTCTCTTGTGCACTTACTTGTGTGTGAGATGTGTCTAAATTAGGGAGGCACCTCACCTATTTATGCTCATCGAGTTAGTGACATCTTAACTTAACTAGGTCATCCTGTTTCTCTAAAACAAGGCCGACCTACCTAGGAATACTCAAAATAACATTTATAAAATACTTTTGTGAGTACTATTGACTCGACTTACAATAGATGTTTTACCTCAATAATTTTACATGACCAATTACATCAATGACATCTCCCGAAATATGAATAAAATAATAAAAGTACAATAGAATATATTTTGAAGTTACATTTCTTTAACACTTGGTTCAACATAAAACTCTGATTTTATAATGCCTTTTTATTAACCTGCCTTCAATAGATAATGTATGACTCCCATTTCCTTTTGAACGAATGAAAAACTACGTACTTAGTTTTTCCAAGACTTTATAAGATTCTAGTAATAAACAAGATAGTTTATAAGTCCCTTGGAATGCAATCAAGTGCATTGTTAAAATTATTTATGAAATTACCTTGATCTTTACTCCAATAAAAGAACTTCAATTTCAATGAGAACAATGGTTTGGGGTTGTTCATGATTGTAAATGCCTTCCCTCTCCTTCCCCAACATCTGCAAAGACAAATAAGTTTTAAAAAAAATCAACACTTTAATAGGGTCAAAATACAATTGTCAAAATTTTCTCCCATTTGTCGATTTGTTCCAAAATTTCCTTATTTTTTGTTGATTTTTTATTGTGCTATTTTTTTATTATAAATTTTGCGATCTTTTCGAGCTCATTTTTTGTTGGGTTTTATATTGCGATGTTGGTGATTTTTCGGTATTTTTTTCATCAATGGGTAGATTTGGTCTTTATTCCTTCAATAAATATTATGTTTAAGTTGCTAGAGTTCTGTTCATGTTCCTCAGTGTATTTTATCTAGTGGCACAAAACTATGCCCTAGTTAGTGGTCGCATGATCTCTTCATCATAAGTCAACAACACCTATGTTGCACACCCCTTCAATGAATTTGTTACGTCCCCTCCCCTCATCTCGACAATGGAGAGGATGCAACTGCGAGCTTCTTCTATCATTTAACCGGGCATTCTAAGCCCCATGAACATAATAATAAAAATGCATTGAACATAAAACATAGACAGATGCATAATGCAATCTACAACGGAAGCAAAATTTTTTCATTCAACACATTAATCATTTTCATCACAATTCATTAAAACAAATACAGTTGTGTTGCTGCTGCAACTTTTTCCCCAAAAAATTTTCACATTTTTTTGGACCCCCCTTTTTTAATCCTAGTTTTTGCTTCTTAGACATTTTGATTTTGGAATCCAGCATTTATGGCTTGTTTATTATGGGAAAAGGTTCAAGATTTTGGTTTTTTACTAAGTCAGAAAAAATCTTTTAGCTGCAGTAGTGGGTGCTTTTCAAGTTTGGAGCCGCTACGGAGGACGAATTTTCGGTTTTGTGCCGCAACAACGGGTGAAATTTCAATTTGAATATCAGAGTGCTCCCGATTCTTTGTCCTGCTACGGCGGATGGTTTCTCAAGTCTAAAGCTGCTGCGATGGTTGTTCTTTTGGCTTACTTTCCATTTGATTTATGAAGCCGCTATGGTGGACGGTTTTTGGTTTAGTGCTGCAACGACGGATGAGAATTTATGTTGAGGATCGGAACTTCATACAACTCATCTGTCCCACCTTGTCGGGTGATTATGTATCTTTCTACCGCTACGGTGGGCAGGCATGTAAGTTTCTTATCGTGACCTGTTCCGTTTTTTGGGACATGCTACAGCAGATGCCTTTCCCTTTTGTTGCTGCAACAAAATAGAGTTTTTTCTCGTCGATGACCCGATCCTCATGAGGATCGCTTGAGCGGAGAAGTGTTAGTCTTGGAGCCACTACGAAAGATATCGTCCAGTTTTTCTTTCCAATTTGGTTTTGATCGCCGAGCCGCAAAAGAAACACGGGCGCTTTACTGAGTCTTCAACCAATGGGTGCGACTGTGATGGGATGTTAGAGCTGCCATTGTCGGGGTTGTTTTTATGTTGACTTACGCGCTGTGTTTTGGCTCCAATGACGTTTTGCTTCGCACGTGTGGATTTCAATGTTTTACCTATCGCTTTAAAGGTTTTGCCCATGGTAATATATTTATACACCGATGAAGGTTTTTTTTACCATTGTGGTTTTTCTTTACGGTGAGAGTTTGAAGCTGTTAGTGCAATTTTATCCCACTTGGAGTGTCCACATCACTTGTGGAGCTCACATGGCGCGTCCTCACCAAGAATCTTCGACTACGTGTGTATCCTGTCGCCTTCCAGGTAGGTTTTCCATCGACCTTGTGTTGTTTGATGGTTTAGGGTGATATTTTTGAGCTGTCAGTATTTGATACGCCGTGATAGGGGTGGGTAGATTTTTGTTAGAATTTAAAAAGGGGTTCTCCTTACATTTTAGGTTTTACCGTTCCCTTATGAGTCGCTTTAGCCACCCTACCTTATCTTAGAAACCCCACCAGTTCGTTTAGGGGTGTTTCACCTACAGTTTGTTAGATAATAATGAATCTCTAGAGGCCCAAACTTTTTGCCAGCATGGAGCAGACCTATTGCTTGCCTTCGGGCGTTAGAAGACACTACAGTCTTTTCATCTCAGGTAAACCCTATATATTTTTCCATTATATCTTTCGGCCATGGGATATTGAGCCCGAAGGTTTTAACCTAGGGTGTCACTGCCCCAAGCTTTGGAGTATTTCCATTGGGCCAAGAACCTTTTGGATGTTTTGTGTCTAAGGGTGGGAAGGTCTCGTAGATTAATTAGTTTATGTTTCTACTACAGTACAAAGGCAGAGGCATGCTTGCGTCCAGAAGTTTTGTTGCCAGCATTTTACCCACTGACTTGCGTCGTGTTTGTTTTGACCCAATGGCCGAGGATGGCAGGGTAATGCAGAGTATTGATGTTATTTTGAACGGTTTGCATAGCATAACATATCCATTTTATTTTTCTTCTCTCATTCAAATGCACAGGTTAGGTTAATGATGTAAATACTGAAATGCTTTTTATGTTAATGCAGTCACCACTCATATCAGACATCATGACGAAGAGAGGAAAGAAGACGGCTAAGGTTGTAGATTATGAATCAAATGCAGAGATTACAGAGGTTGCACCTGTTTCAAGGGTGGAAATAATTTATGAGGATACCAAGGCCATCATTGGGGTTGAACTCGAATTCAAATGGGGTCATATTTATCACACGTTTGTAGAAAATAAAGTTCCACAAGAAGGGTTGGAAGAAATGGCCCTATATGACAATGTATTGAGATTAGGAATCACTAAGGTGGCCACTAGGCTAGAAATTTTCCCTTGCATAGAAGTCATCAGATGGATTCTGCCCAGGACAGATATGACATAGACGATGATGAACGATGGAGCGAACAAAGGATTTTCGTCTTTTGCACCCGCATTTTTATTAGCAGCATATAGCTTGCCAAAGAAAGAAATTAACATGACAACTGACTGGGTGAAGAGCTTGAAGCTCGATTATGTAGCCACAACAAAAATGATGGTGGTTGAAGGAAGACTTTCAGACACAAGCAATCGGGGGAGTACGAGACAACTCATATATGGACCCCATATATATTGATAGTGCTAATGCTGAATAAGATTCACGACAGAGATGATGAGAAGTTCTACAAGTTTGGGTGGATCCCACTGATCTACCATATAGCTATGAAAGGGACATTCTTCAATTGGGATGACATAGTAGCCAGAAATTTGTCCACCTCTGTCAAGGCAGCCCAAGAAGGTTTGCACCTCAGCAAGTCTGAATTCTATATGTGTTCCTTCTTAGCGGACTGCATACTTTACCGCCACTGGTTTGAAAGGGTAAATTGTACATGGAAGGGAGGGAAATGCCCTATATACACAACTTACCAGATATTGGGGTCTCACAAATATCATAATCACTACCAGATGATATGTGAAGAATTCTTGATGCCCCTATCATCAACTAATTTTCCTCGAGGAATGTACATGCATATATGAGGGAGCCTTGGAGTCCATCAAGGAGTATGGGGATTATTTCTTATCTGAAGAAGGTACACATATGAGGATGTATGGGGGAACTAAAGCACCCTCATTACTTCCAAGATACGCGACCGATTACATAGTTCACATGGAAGCTATTAGGCATGTAGCTAGGGTTTTCACCCTAGCTTGTGCGAATGAGCACCTACTAAGGAATCTGGAATCCTTAGTAGCAGTTCAATAATGTAAACAAAAATAAAACTAAGCTAAAGCAGTAAAAGTAAATAAATAATATGAAGTAAAAACAGTAAAGAAATGTGTAATAGTGATTTTATTTATGTTACCTCCAATGAGGAGGTTGATGGAGTCCGTTGCGCTGGTCCGATGTCGGTGGCTCCGAGCTCCAAGCTGCTTCCTTTCCTTTTTCCGGTGGTGGAAATGGGCCAAAAAGTTCTCAATGGTGAAAATGGCTTGATGGTAAGCTAGGGTTTCGAGAATAATTTCGGCAGAGGCAGGATGCTTTTGACTGTGGATGTTTAAATGAGGGGTCTCCACCACTTATTTATAGTTTTTTGGTGGTGGAGTGCTGGCCCATGGTTTTAGAAACCATATGGTTTAGGGCAGCTTGTTTAGGGTTTTTTCCTCCTTTTCCTCATTATTTTATATTTTTTCTTCCCTTTTGGGGGTTTTGCTATTTTTAGAGGA
>LPNX010240687.1:202979-272697 GCA_001517045.1 Pseudotsuga menziesii
ATTTTGGACATTTTTGGAGGAAAAAGGGGTTTTTTGGCCTTTTGGAGGCATTTTAGGCCTTTTGGAGGCTTTTTAGATAGTTTTATGGCCTTTTAGAGGCATTTTAGGCCTTTTGGAGGCTTTTAGTGGGATTTTCAGGGAAATATGGTAGGCAAATGGACAAATGAGCCACGTAGTGGGGTAGATGAGGTAGTTAACCATTTTTGGGTGTTAACAAGGCAACTATTTCTAGATGGTTTTGGAAGTCACCTGTTTGGGCTAAAGAAGGCTGTGTTTCCACCATTACCATTTTATGTGGGGAGTTACAAGTTTGCCAAAGTCAAGAGTGCCCCTAAATTTGTCAAGGAACCAGCGATCTTCCATTTCAGAGAAAAGAGCTTCCACTGAAATGAATCCCAAGGTAAGGTTGTAGCCTATAAGGTAGCCCTCAAGGTGAACTTTGAATATACTGACTATGTGGAAAAAGATGAACAAATATACAGGAACGCTTGCAACATGACCTCTTTAAACAAGTGGCTTAAAATGCATACTTCAATAGCTGAAGTTAAAGGCAACATCAGCAGCAACCCGAAACCAAAAGGACAGGAGGACGAAGTTGCAAGAAAAGCGAAAGAAGAAACTGCAAGGAGGTTGGCAACAGGTGCAAATATACTTCTAGCTAAGGAAGCGCAGAGAGATAAGGAGTAAGAAGAAGCCGCTAGAAAAAAAAGAGAAGAAGATAAGAAAAAGAAAGAGGAGGCTATCAAAGAAAAGATTGCAGAACTAGAAAGGGCCATAACTCAAGAGGTTTTCAATACGAAACAAGAAGAACAAATCAAGAAAGATGAAGAATATCTAGGTGGTGAGGATCAAAGACAAATCCCTGTACGGGAGAACCCAGAGAGCCTCCATCCACATCAAGCAACATACTTACCGGAGGGCATCTCCCTTGGGTTGAATTGGAGTTGGTGTCGTTTACCCCATCCAAGCAGTGTGACATTGCATGCCTAGAATATGTACAGTTTGATCCGAAAAAGAAGTTTATTGTGTGGAAAATAGAGAATACTTTGAGAATAGGAAAACAAACCTCAATCACCATAGTGACCGAAAAGACGGTCATGAGGAATGTAGAGCAAGATCCGAAGCAATTGGCCTCTATGGGTATTGCAACTACACATGCAAATGCCCATAATATAAATAAACTCACAAAAACCCTTGATCATTATAAGCGGAAGCTGGCAGAGATGAAAGAGGTTTTGAGGAAGGAAGAAAGAGTAAGCAGGAAATCAAAGAGAATATATGAAGCTACTCTTTTAGACTATGAGAAGCTTCAACAGGATTACCAAATTCTAGGAGAGGAGAGAGATACGTTGAAGCTGTCAAACATGGATTTTGACAAGAAGAAGTATGAATTATAGGGTAAAGTGGCAGAGATTGAAGCACAGAAATATGCGGCTGAACAACAAGCAAGACAGTATGAAGCTCAAATTGCGGAACTAGAAGCCTGAAATAGTTCCTTGGAGGTGTTATTGAAGGAAACAAATGAGCAAAAGACAGATATAACACCTATGTCAAAGCATGCTCTCTTTCTCAGGGGTAAGATCTATCAAATGTAAGTTTAGATCACGGGAGAAGTTTTCAAAGTCAAACAAGTCGAAGATCGACTACGGGAAGTTTTAACCACTGCTACGGAATTCAAATATAAAACCCAAGACATTATAGAAATCATTCAAGGGAGATTGACATGGCTGGAAACGACCAAAGAACCTCCAGAAAACACAACAGTCAAAGACCCAGAAAGATTGCAGCTTGAGTATGAACTGATAGGTTTTAGCCATAGAGTTGCCGAGGAATTGATAGAGGCAGCCCATAAAACAATAGACAAATGCATGTATTTTTGCAAGAAAGTACTGACAACTCATAACAGATGTCAGACATCATCCAAAAAGAGGCTAGATTAGCTTCCACTGCATGAAGAACACTTGAAGCAATTACATGCTAGATTGCATGAGGATGAGCTTGGCATATAGTTGATAAAAAACTTAGATGAAAGGGTGATAAAAAATGTGATCGTGCAGCTGCAACAATTTCCCAAAATTCCAAAAAAATTTAGGACCCTCCTTTGCTTATATTAGTTGTTTTTCTTCTTTGATTTGGTCTAAGAACTTTTCAGAAGGACTTTTCTAATGCTTGGGTTGATCCGCTGCTCGTTTTGGTTCTTTTTCTAATGCTTGAAGCAATCTAATGTTTGATCAGACTTTATCGCTGCCTTTGGATGCATTTTCAGCTTGTTTGAATCAAGAACTTGTTTGGTTAAAGCTTCTGCTGTTGCGGCAAAATAGTGATTCTTAACTTCAAATTTTCTCCTGATATGTTGGTCTAATTGGCTGGTTTTTCGGTTTGAATCGGAAGAATTTGTCGTTTCTTTCTCTGCCATTGCGGAAAAATATCAAGTCGTGATTTCGACTTTCTTTCCAATATGTTGGTTTTTTTAGATGCTGTTTGGTTTTGCATCGGAAATTTTTATAATTATTTCCTCCGCCGTTGCGGACGGCAAAATCGTTAACTCTTCCGATTCCTGTTTGGTTTCTGATTCCCGCTTATGTATCCTCGTTGAACCCGTAAGTCTCGGGCTTCTGCCATTGCGGCTGCCGAGGTCATTAACCTTCCGATGTCTAGCCATTTGTTTCCCGATTCAGATTTTTCTCTCATGGCGGACAGATTTATCTTGTGCGGCTCCGTCGTTGCGGCTGGATCTTTGGTTTGGTTTTCCACCGTTGCAGAAGGAAGTACCCTTTCAACTTCCAAATGTTGTTCGACTTCCGATCGAGCTTTTCCCGCCCACGTTTCGGATGTCTCTAGCTCTTGTCCCTTCCGCCATTGCGACTCTCAAAGTCCTTCAGCTTCCAAAGTGTAAAGCCGTCCGACTTTCGACTGAAGCCTTTTCCCGCCCGCGTTTCGCTTATCCGCATCTTAGGTCTCTTCCGTCGTTGCAGCTGGGAAAGCCGTTTAGCCTCTGATGTTCATTTCCCCTCGATTGCCGATTTTTCCCGCCTGCGGATTGGTCTACCCCTCTGATGTTGGTATTTTGAGCCGCCGATGAGTTTCCCATTTGCCGCCGGTGGTAATGTTGTCAATCCTGGAGGTGGTCAAGGTAGTGGCACGTTTGATAAAATTCTAATAATGGGAGATGCACCCGACAGTTTTCTTGTGGATTATATGTTCATGTGGTTAATTTTAATGTTTAAAATGCCATTCCAATGAATGATGCTTGTCGGTTGATTGCAGGTGGGTTCAGGAGATCATTCAAACAACCATGGCGTGGAGGAAGATGGACCGTTTGGCAGAAGCAGGGAAAAGACAAAATGAATGGTGATAGAGGAATAGCTCTGAAAGGTTCAACAGTTACTCAGCCAATCACGAGCATGCGCAGAAAAAATAGAGGAATATGAAGCGTTGAGGAACTGAAAGGTCAGACGTTTGGGGGGCATCCCAAGCAGTCTGCAGTTGTAGTTTAAATATTTGAAAGTAGAACTTAGACAGGGGGCTTTTTCCCAGTGAGACTAAAAAGTGATATTGTAAGAAGAACTATTTCTCTTTGCAATAAAGAAATATGGTTTGCCTGTTGGAGAAAGATGGGTGGGACGTCCAAATGTTATGCTGTGGATGGCTGAAAGATGAACTATTTTGTTTTCCAGTTTTTGTCCATTAACCGTGAGATCATTCTAACTCTTTGAACCTATGTTCTTGTTTAAATGATTTCTGGTTTATTTTGTGGAATGGCCACCATGAGTAATGTATGCGGTTCATAAAACAATTAGCTTTTTGGTTGTTGAAATATCTTTAATCGTTCATGCATTGTGGAAAGAAATATCAGCTAACTGTAGTTTCTCTTTATATTGCATGTACAATACACATTACTCACAAATAATTTGCAATCTGGCTCCCCTAGGATAGGTAGATATATAGGTAGTTAGTTCATTCATTGCTGCATATGTGATTTAGATGTAGGTGAGTCTAAGACGAGAGGTAAGAACCTACGCATCACGTTGTGAGTGCTCCTTGCATCCTTATTGCCCTGCATAGTTAATTAGGCATATGCATTTCATACATTAAGTCAAAAAATATAAAAACACGGTGGACCGGGCCGCAACCGGTAAAACCTTTGTTTCTGTTACTTGACCTACGGTAGCCGGACCGCAAACCGGATGGATTCCCTATACCAAACAATCAACGGGCTAGTTGGGAACGTTGACTGGGGAGAATCCCTTTCTGTTGTTGCCTGCGAATTTCCAGGCCTCAACAGCAGTAAGTAACTACCTCTTAGAAGATCATCTCCGAGTTATTCCAGCAAGGATGCCTGACATAAAGGATCAGGCTTCCAAACATGAAGTCACGGTTAGATTCTTGGAGCCGACTGATTTTGAGATAATTGTTTCAGACACTAAGGCATGGAAACAATTCATTGCTGAGTTGACTGGGTCCACTTAAGTGTTTTTCCTTTTCACACATGGACATATTTGTAATATTTTGTATTTACTTTTTGAGCACATTAAAGACAAGTTTTATGTAACTAAAAGATAAGAAATCCCAAAGGACAGGAGGACCAAAGGTCATTTTGAGATGTATAAATATAGGTAGGATCAAATGAAGGAGGGACTTTTCCATAGCATAGTTATTGAAGCTTGTTGTAAGAGGAACTATTTCCTTTTATAATAAAGAAGATGGAATTTGGCTGTAGAGAGTATTACATAAGCCTCAACGCATTTTGTGTAAAATTGAATGAAGAACTATTTCTTTTTTAGCGCTATATACAATCTGTGAGATCGTTCCTAACCTTCTGAACTATTTCTAAGTTATGACTGATTTTATGTTTTTTTTCCAAGAAAAAAAAGCGTAATTTCATTCATCTTTCGAGATCAAAATTACATTCTGAAGCTTCACTAATCCATGAATTCCGATAACCAAAAAAACTGGTTCCATTAAAGAGACTGCAGAGTCTTTTGTAGTATAATTTCTAGAAGAGCATACGCAGATGCTTTATAAAAAAAGATCGTTTTCATAGTGTCTATCAATTAGTAACTTAAAACAAGATAGTATTCTGCAAAAAACAACTGTTATATGAAAGTCATATTGTCCTCTCAAAAATCAGTAATGTTCTATGAATGGCCTATGGTAAAATGCCTGCATTCTGCCATCAGTTGATTCATTCACCATCCATGTACCCGCTGCCAGCCGGAGCCCTTCCTTGGAAGCTTTGTCCGCTTCCTTGTTGTTTTCCCTATATACATGCCGACAGGAAAAGGAAACGAATCTAAGGAGGAGCTGCCGAATAGAATAGATAATATGTGCTAATCTCAAATGTCGACACTCTTGGGTCTGAGTGATCCAATTAATTACATTCATTGAGTCACCAAGGAAATTAAGTTCAGTGCATCCCTTTTCTAAAGCAAACATCAAAAGAAGTTTGAGGCTCATTAACTCGGCATAATTATTTGTGCCCCCCCCAGATCCATAGACAAAACAAAGAAATGGGACTCTGTTAAGTAAAGAACTGCGCCTCCTCCACACAAATTGTTTTGGGCTGCCCCATCAAAAAATGCCCATGGAGAGGTTCTGTCTAAATCCACCTCTAAAATCCTTCGTTCTCTTACAGCCCTTATATGTTCCAGATATGAATTGAAGAATCCCACAGACAGAGCACCTGTAATAGCCAGAATGCTTGGAGTCTCCTTAAAAATTGCCTTGTTTCTTGCAAGCCAAATCCCCCAAATGACCAGTAGAGGTAAGATTTTATGTTTCTTTTGTGGTGTCCTTCGCCACCAAGAGTCCCAGGCAGCCCCTACTGTATCTCCTTCCCACTGGCAAAAGAAACCAACCAGAGTGGAAACTTCCCTCCACACTTCAGTTGAGAAGGAACATGAAAGAAACAAGTGATAATTAGATTCCATCTCCCTTTTACATAACACACACCAACCCGGACCCTGAAAAGAACGCTTCTGAAGCACATCCCAAGTGGGCACCTTATTGTTAAGTACACACCACATAAAAAGCTTTGTTTTTGCTGGACATTTAAGCTTGCATAGAGGTCTCCACCACCAGACTTCTTCCTTCTGTTCCACCCCAGCGCTTAGAGATAGGTACCCAACCTTTGGTGTATAGACGCCCCCCGGGTTAGCCTCCCACACTAGAGAATCTGCTTGATCAGAAAGTAAAATATTTGCCCGATCCAGCTCCCTTAGGTATAGATCCAAATATCCAGTCTCCCGTTCCCCCAATCCTAAAGAGTTTGCTCTTCTCCATAATTGAATCCACGGTTCAGCCGGCCTTGGATCAGCTAATTGGTTAAGAGTAGTAATCCCTCTATGGCCTAACGCCTCAATGACATCTAGAGGCATAAGATGCTGATGGGTGCTGCCCAGCCATGGATCCCTGCCAATCAGAACACTTTCCCCATTTCCCACATCCCAAGTAAGATTATTTTCGATCAAATTAAAAGATTTAACAATTGCTTTCCAAATCACCGATCCCCCTACGTGTGATTTCCTGGGATTTTTGATCTAGTCTAAAAGGCTCTCTCCAGGGAGATATTTCTGTTTTATCACCCGAGTCCACATACTGCTGGACTTCACCAACCGCCACCCTCCCTTAGCTGCCAGGGCTTTAGAAAATAAAAAGATATCCTTAAGGCCCCACCCTCCTAGTCCTTTTGGGACTGCAATTCTTTTCCAATTAACCCAGGGAGTAGTCTGATCTTCCTTTTTTCCACTCCATAAAAATCTGAAACAAATCCTCCTAATCCTTTCAAGAATCCCTTTCAGGATCCAGGATAAAGCCATCCAGTACACCGGGATTGCCTCCAAAATAGCTTTAACTAATACTAATCTTCCTGCTCGAGACAACCACTTGTGACTCCAGACCATTAGTCGCTTCTCTACCTTCCCAACCAGCCAAAACCAATCCTGTTTTCGATACATATTTGCTTTCAATGAAAAACCAAGGTATTTTAGCCCTTCATCCAGGCCTACTGTATTAAAGGGAAAGTACCTCGTAAATTCGGCCTCCTCTTCTGGTCTTAACATATGGGTAGTCAAAGAAGATTTGCCATTATTAATCTCCATACCTGTGGCCTTTGAGAAAAGTTCCAAAATCTCCTGGAGGACTCTAGACTCTCCTATAGTGCCAGAGCAGAAAATCAGTACATCATCCACAAAGAATAGATGAGTAATATTTAGATTCGGAGCTATCTGAATTCCGGAGAAACGACCTTCAACTCTGGCTGCTCTGAAAGCCCCGCTAAGACCTTCAACAACCAAAAGAAAGAGGAGCGGAGACAAAGGGAAACCTTGTCTTAGACCTCTCTCGGCATGAAAAAAGGGAGAGGCCGCTCCATTGATCAGCACAGAAAAGGAAACAGTAGTTATACAAGACATAATCCATCTAATAAAATTGATGTCAAAGCCAAGATGGGTTAGAAGCAACCTCAAATAAAGCCAACTCACTCTGTCATATGCCTTAGAAAGATCAATTTTGAGAATAGCCCCCTTCAGCCTTTTGGTCTTTAAACTATGAAGCCCTTCCTGTGCTACCCCAATTGCCTCATGGATCTGATGCCCTTCCAAAAAGCCAAACTGCTCAGCAGAGATTTGATCCGAAAGGATAGCTTTCAGTCTTAAAGCAATTACTTTTGAAATAATCTTATAGACATAGTTGCATAAGGATATTGGCCTGAAGTCATTGAGGGAGGTTGCATTGTCTGTCTTTGGTATGAGAGCTATAAAAGAAGAGTTGAAGCTGGCCGAGATCAAACCTAACGACCTTGAATCTTCTATCACCTGCAACAGATCCATCCCCAAGATGTCAAAGAGATCCAGAAAAAAATCAATCGTCCATCCATCTGGCCCTAGGATTTTATCTTTCTGAAAGTTGCCCATAACCTCCTTGATTTCTTCTTCCGAAACTTCCTTCATAAGATCCCTATTGCCAGCCTCATCCACAAAACGAGGAAACATCTGTGCCATTCTAATTACCTCTTCAATAAAGGACTGTATAGGAGCTTTGAACAATTGCTGAAAGTGATTCACCCCACATCTGGCCTTTTCTTCAAAAGATACATGAGAATTACCCTCCTCATCCTGCAGGCTCCAGATAGTATTTGCCACCTTCCTTCCTTTGGCATAAGCATGAAAATTTTTAGTGTTATCATCCCCACATTCCAACCAAATAGCTCTGCTTTTAAGTCTCCAAGCTTCCTCTTTTTCCAACAGAAGAGTATTTCGTCTACCCTCCAACCTTGACAAAGCCTCCTTAGACTCATGTGAAGAAAACCCACCTCCTTCACCTTCATAGATCAATAATAGTTTTGCTTCTACATTCTTCAGGTCGGCATCCTCTCTATTTCTCTTTGCTACTGCCCATTCCTTGATAAACACTTTAAGTCTTTTAATATTGTCTACAAAATGAATGGCGGCCGATCTATCATTTGCCCCCCCAAAAGGGTTCCAGTGTGAGAGAAAGAGGTTTTTGAAGGACTCGTCCTGAAGCCAAATTTTATTGAATTTTAAACGGCTCAGAGGATTGATAGGCCCCTTTTTGATTTCAAAGAAAATAGGAAAATGATCAGAGAGTTCCCCGCTGCCCACCCATTGTCTTACTGAGAAAAATCTGTCCACCAACTGCTCTGCTACCAAGAAACGATCAATTCTTTTAGCCACCCTAGCATCCCCACTTCGATTATTTCTCCATGTCGGCTTTAATTTAATAGGCTCAATATCTAGCAGGCCCTTTTCCACCAATTTCTGAACAAAATAACCCGCCAAGGAATCCACCTGGGCATGAGGACCCCAGACCTCATTATGCCCCAGCGAGAAATTTAAATCTCCACCCAACACAACCGTGTCACCATTCACCTGAGGGTTTTGTAATAGAGAGTCCCAAAAAGGGGCTCTGTTAAGGTAAGGCCCATAGACATTAACCACAGAAAGGAAAATCCCCAGTTCATCTGAAAAAACCTCAACACCCAGCACAGCCTCTGTGCCCCAAGAATTAATCAACTTCACACAACTATTTTTCCATCCCACTGCAAGGCCCCCTGAATGGCCTCTTGCATCCAAAGTCACAAAATACCACCCAGGTATCCAGCTTTCCAGCCTCTCCTAGACCACCTCTCCTAATCCTAAAGTCTCTTGTAGCAAAATCACATTCGAGTGTTCAAGAGTAAGCACCCTAATGAAGGCTGGTTTCTTGCCAGGCCCATCCAATCGAAAGTTGTTTTCCTCCCAAAAGATCCTCCTTGGCTCTGGAATGAGCCTTGAAAAGATTAGTCTTCCTGCCCCGAACTCTTCGCAAAGTCGAGGGATTTTTACCCAACCCAGAAGAAGGCTTATAACAAGATCTTAAAAAGTATCCCGAGTCCATAGAATCAATAGGGGAGGGACAGGACTCCTCAAGAAGAATTTCTGGATCTGGTTCCAAAGTAGGAGAGGTGGGTTCAACCATAGAAGGTAAAGGGTCTGGATCAAAGGTGGTAATAGCAGCAACAGGGTGAGTACCCAAACCCAAAACGGCCTCAGCTGAGACAAAGGGCACAGGAAGAGGCAAGGAGGAGCCAGACTGACCCGATAGGGAAAGCTTCCTCAATCCTTCTACCCAATCAAAACCAAGAAAGGAAACATTATTCAAGAACAAATTAACGTTAGACAGAAGGGGTAAAGAAGGAGTTCCCGAACCAGAATGAACC
This sequence comes from Pseudotsuga menziesii, assembly GCA_001517045.1. Classification (NCBI taxonomy): domain Eukaryota; kingdom Viridiplantae; phylum Streptophyta; class Pinopsida; order Pinales; family Pinaceae; genus Pseudotsuga; species Pseudotsuga menziesii. The sequence continues at coordinate 212,698 of LPNX010240687.1, forward strand.
CTAGGAGCAATACCAATTACCGGAACTGTGGCTTGAACTGGCGGAGCTGTAGGCTCATCGTCCACCACAGGATCAGGAAAGATCAAATCTTCAATAGGCAGATCGCTGCCCAAATCATCCACAGAGGTCTGGCCAGATCCAGAGGACACAACTGTCTTCTCAACAGGTTCCCCACGCGCAGCCCAAACACCTTTCCTTCTACTACCATTGAGGGTGCGCACTGGCAAAGAGCAAACCGAAGCTGGATAACCATAAACATGACAACGTCTATAGCGAAAAGGAGCATTCTCCTAATCCAGTAATTGAGGGATGGTCACCGGCCCCCATTCCAGATTAATAGATTCTGCCAAACCCTCCCTAAGGTTTATATTCACCAGAATTCTGGCTACCTTTTTCTCATTAGAATCCAGAAAGGATAGATCCGCCTCTAGGAAAGTCCCAAGAATATCGCCAATCTGCTTGAAATGATACAAATCCTAGAAGTGGAGAGGAAGTGCTGGCAATCTCACCCAGATAGGTAGAACATCCACCCTTTCTTTGCTAGCATCAAACAAAGGGGTCCATGGTTTCAAAAGGACAGGTGAATGATCGATATGCCAACTTTTGATCTGTATCCATTTGAAATCCTCCTCCTTCTCCAAGTTGATTACAAACCAACCTCTATTCAGCATCTCTACCACCGGGACATAGCCAAGCTGTTTGCCCCAGGAAGCCTCAGCCCAATCCCGAATGGTCTTTTTAGCAAAATATCTCCCCATAACCCTCCCGACCAGAGTACACTTCGCCATCTTCAACACACTGTCCTAGTCTAAATCTTCCCAAACTGTATAATTCCGAACCAGCTTCGTTTTAACCCAATTATTTCGACATCGCTTTGATGAACCATTGTCTACAAATTTCTGCCCTTCATAATCACCCGAGTCCCCTAAACGACCAGCAGAGAGGTCCCTTCTGGGGGATCCAAACCCTCGCTGCTCCGCTACAGCCAATGGCACCCTCCATTCTTCCTCTGAGGTTTCTCTGCTTGAGCCCTTTCCTTGCAGAACCTGACCAGCCACCCCATCTACTGTCACCTGATCACAACCCTCCACTGCCTCAAACTCACCCTGAAAAACTGTGGCTGGAAACCCTAGATTTCGAGAATAGGAATCCACATGGGAATCAACCGGTAACTGCTCCACTGGCGAGAAAACAAGAAAATCAGAAGGAGAAGTAACGTTTTCCATCCCCAACGGCACATAACTAGTCGGAACAAGAGCCTCCTGACCCAGTCTAGGGATGTCCACCATCTGCTCCATCACCCCTCCACCTGGCACAACCCATATGTCAGAGCTCTCCAACCTATCACTAGAATAATCAACCATGTCCAAATCCTCCATTACTGCTAGGATGGAAGACCGTAGCAGTCAAGGAACCCTTCAATCTTCTTTCAACCCTCAAAAATCCCAAAAGCCAGCCACCATCACAGAAAGCTAACAGCCTATTCAAACTCCTTCCAACATGAAACCACGATGCATGGAAAAGACAGGAACTGTCTTGGAGAATGAAGAAAACTCGGACCAAAGCAGACCCCTAGCCATAGCTAGAGGCCTTGACCAGCCGTACCCTCTCTGACAGCCTACGCCATCGCCATCACCTTCAGCTGATACTAGGTTTATTATTTTACAACTCTTTAAATGCTGGTCCTCTGGAACAACATCAAAACCAGTCCTTGCTCCACCCCCATCATCTCCAGCAGTTCATTCATGCTTCACCTCCAAAAAAATAAAATAATCGTTATTCGACCTTGCAAAGCCAACCTGTTGCTAGTTCATATATACTTAATTGTAAAAGCAATAGTGCTACATAATCCTCTTGGATGGGGTGTTATAACTTGAGTGGATGACAATGCCAAGAATGGGGGAATGCGCCATGCCACTTATTATGAGAAGGTATAGGAGGGTGTGGGAGAATAAAGGCCTACACTTGCTTTACCCATATCGCAATGGAACATGATGATGGTGAAAGAATCAATGACTGATTTTATGTTATGTGGCGAATCTTATGCAATAATGAATGATGAATGTTTTAATATCACTAAGCTATCTCTGTGTTAAATTTCAGCTGTATGTATGTATCCTGGATTTATCATCTATCTGTAGAGTTCTTTATGCAAACAATACAGTACATCATTCATTCTTATTTAATATCAATCTTTCTCCCCAGGGATAGGCTAGAATAGATTTAGATTAGTTTTTTCTAGTTTCTATTACTTGCATTTAATCTAGGCACTTGCATTTCATACATAAAAGATAAAATATATAAACGGTGGATCGGGCCGCAACTGGTAAAAGAGATTTAAGAATACATTTTAACTCTAAGGTAGCTGGACCACAAACCGGACGGATTCCCCATACCAAATGATAAGCGATCTATTTGGGAACGGTTATTGGGGAGAATCCCTATTGTTAGTACCTGGGATTTTTCCAGGCATCAACAATTTTTGGCGCTAGAAGGAGGGACACCAGTGCATGGATGGTCGAGGAAATCTGTTTTCTCGAGAATTTTCCACCGGTGACAGTTCTGAAACCAGTTTTCCCAAGGACTCCAATCCTCAAAGAAAAGTTAATCCTGAGTTAGAAGTTCTAGAGTACCTTTATCCTGTGTTTGTCGAAGTAGTTAATGATTTAAGAAGAATCACAAGGTCATATGCAAAGAAGCTTGGAGGATTGCCGAATATCCCTGACTTACCTAAAAGACAAGCTCGCGGAAGAGAGCGCCCTTACACATAAGATTCAGTGTTACTGGGAGATTTTGAAGAGTTGGTAGATTTAACCTTGCAATAAATTGTTCAACCTCTTGTCCAGTTGGGACCCGATTATCATTCTTGTTCACCTTTTCGAACCCCTGTTCAGTCTCCACCTTAGTCTCCACCTTGAATCATGGATGGAAATGTGAATGCAAATCAACCACCTCCACCACCAGCTTGGAGGGCTAGAACTCCTCTTAACTTGGCTACTCCGTTGCACAATTTACCTGCCCACCCTGAGAAGTCATTACCTAAGTTTGACCCGACATAAGGCACTGATGTGGATGGTCATTTACAAAGTTTTTTCTTGGCCCTTGAAGTCTTATCAGCAACAGAACATGAAGATGTAGTATGCCAACTGTTTCCACATACCCTTAAAGGAAAGGCAACATCATGGTATTTTGGCCTGCAGGCAAATTCAATCACAAATTGGAATACATTTGAAAGACTATTTAAGAGCAAGTTTGGACGTCAAAGAACCACATCTACTCTGATGAAAGAATTACTTGCTCTAGAGATAGAGAAAAAAGAGAAAGTGCTCGATTTTAATCATAGGTTCACTCACCATTTGAACAATTTTAGTGCTGCCATAATGCCTGCTGAAGAGACATTAATAGAATATTATTCTTCGATGCTTTCGCTAGAGATAGCGATGTTCATGAAGCGGTCGATAAAACCCTCATTATTAGAAACCTATGAAGAATCTAAGAAGGTGGAAGAGGAACTCGAGAGTATACATAATCAGTTTGCAAATTCAAATACAAATTTTTTTAATAAGAAGCCTTTGTTGCTGACTAAACCAAAAGAGGAATGTTCAAATGAATTAGAAAATGTGGTTGAAATGGTACAAAAGCTCTCGAACAAGATTGTTGACTTAGAAAAAGATAAAGAAGCAGGTTCTTCTAGAAATCCCTTCAGACAAATTTTCAAGGAGGAGGAAAATAGTCCACCCCAACTATCCACCGACAATTCTTCTGTGCTGAATCTCACTGAAGTTGGTATGGGTATTTTTTGTACTTTTCACCATCAACCCCACTCGGATAAAAGCTTCCCCTAGTGGATTAATTCAATGAACCTAGTCGTGAATCAACTGCTAGATGTTCAACTAACAGAACTTGAAGTTAAGGAAGAAAAGGAAATTGAAATAGAAACAACTTCGAAAGAAACTACTATGGTTTTGTGGGACTGTATGACCACACTAGGGTTGGAAGAAGAAGAACCCATTGAAGAAATACAACATTCGGCAGTAAAAATCATAACAAGAAGTCAGGGACCAATAACAGATGAGAGTTTATTACCCAAGATTAAGAAGTTCCAAGAAAGTATGAAAAATATTGCTAATAAGACTCAAATCCAACCAATACCTGAAAAGGTCATAGCAAAGTAGAAAGCTCCAACAGTAAGTAAACCAACAAAGGTTGTGGAGAATAAGTCAGACAATAATAAGAAAAGTTCAGTGGAACTAGAAATGGGATATGATATAGTAGAAGATATTATGAAAACCAAGGAAAATGTTTCATTATTTGAGATGTGTAATTTACCACAACAAAAGAAGAAAATTTTGGAAGCCTTGGATCCTCAACCTAGTAAAACTCCAGACAATGTACCATTAGATAAAGAGATAAATGAATCCAGTATTGGAGGAAAGTCTAAGTCTTGAACTAAGCCATTCTTGCTGACCTTTGAAATATTTTATCTGAATGTACACAATTGTTTGGTATATTCTGGAGCATATTCGAATGTTATGCCCTTGTGAGTTTGTAAAAATATAAATGGTCAACCTACTCCCTCTACTAGTCAAATCATTCAACTAGATAGGACGACAGTCAAGGTGGCCGGATAGATGAAGAACCTACTAATTCGACTAGTAGCTGACGAAAGGGTTTGTCACTACATAGATATTATGGTAGTAGACATCCCAAAATCCTATGGTTTAATACTGAGTAGGGATTGGTCTGAAAAGCTTAATGGGTATTTTGCAATAGATTGGTCACACTTGTGGTTACCTTACAAAGGCTGTTAGAATAAGATTAAAGGACTAAGAGAACCACATATGAAATATAATGTGACGTAGCTTGAAGGGAAAAATGAACTTGTGAATTTCTCTCATTTAGTGTTGGGAAATTGTTTTTTAGAACTTGAACTAGGAAATTATCAAGTGAAAGAGGTCAATAGTGAGTCAGATGAAAAGTCCGATCTCCTTCATTTTTCACGGACTGACAATATTGATTGTAATATAGTTAATTTAGTTTCTTTTTCAGAAAATAGAACTAGTGATTTAGAAGTAGAAAATCAGTTTTAGTTATTATATTTTGATGGTTCGAAAACTCAAGAAGGATCATGGGTTGGTTGTGTCCTAATTGATCCAGAAAAAAATATACATTTTTTATCTTGTAGATTAGAATTTGAATGCACGAATAATACAATTGGATATGAAGCACTGATTCAAGGATTAAAAAAGGCAATTGAATTTAAAGTTAGGAATTTTAAAGTCTTTGGGGACTCTGAAATAATTGTAAGGCAGGTCCGCAATACAATTCATTGTTTATCTCCTCATTTAAAAGGGTATCAAAATGAAGTTTGGGGACTCATAACAAATTTTGATGCTTTTGATATTAGTTATAGTCCTAGACTAAAGAATGCAACAACTGATTTATTAGCTACCTCTGCTACAAGATTGGTGCCTACGAATAACAAATGTTCAATTGAATTGATTTTCAGGTCATCCGTACTTGATAATGTCACCGATCTGAGAGTATTTGTTGATGACCAACATATTTTGGAATTATTAACCAATGAGGAAACTTTTAAAGATGCATTTATGGATGATGAGGAACACCAAGTGAATCTTCAGAATGGTAATTTCATACCAAAAGGGATAAGGACATTAGAAGGAATGTTTGATCTAAATAACAAATTCTGAAGGCCAGTGAATGTCAAATCACACAGCTCATTAATGTAGTATGAGCTGATAAATATGGAAACAGAAGCTGAACCCAAGTATGTTAACTTGGGGAAATGTTGTTCTCCAGGTGAAAGAAGTAAGTTCATCAATTTATTTCAGCAATATAAAGATGTATTTGCTTGGACTTATGATGATTTGAAGACATATGATACTCGCATAATCCAACACATTATTCCTATTAAAGAGGATGTAAAACCTTTCCAGTAGCAACTTCAGAAGATGCATCCTAAACTGGAATCCTCGATTCAAAGTGAAGTGAAGAAATTACTGAGTGCTAAGATTATTTTCAAGGTTAGACACTCGGAATGGGTAGCGAACTTGGTACCAGTGAGAAAAAAGTTTGGAGAAATAAGACTATGTGTGGATTTTAGAAATCTGAATCGTGCTTCAGACAAAGACAATTATCCAGTCCCTCCAATGGAGCAGATTTTGTAGATGGTGTTAGGCTTCAAGTTATTCTCCTTGTTGGATGGGTTTTCAGGATACAATCAAGTACTAGTAGTAGAACAAGATAGGCTGAAAACTACGTTTCGTACAAAGTGGGGAACCTTTTCCTATAGGAGAACACCCTTTGGATTAATTAATGCTGGAGCCACTTTCCAAAGGGCCATGGACATAGCTTTCTGGGGACTGATAGGTTGCAGTGTGGTGGTCTACTTGGATGATGTAACAATATTTTCAAATAAAAGAGAAGAACATCCATATCATTTAAAACATATTTTTGAGCATTGTCGAAAATACTGTATCTCATTGAATCCCAATAAATGTCAGTGCTGGAAGGAAAGCTATTGGGTCATTTCATTTCTAAAAGGGGAATATCCATAGACCCAAAAAGGATTGAAGCTATAGCACAGATCCCCTTGCCCCCCAATAAGAAGGGTATGCAATCATTCATGGGGACCATTAATTTTGTGTGAAGGTTTGTGCCTGATTTTGCACAAATAGTCAAACCTTTGCAGCAAATGGTTAAGTAGAGTATGCAGTTTAAATGGACTGACATAGAGAAGGATGAATTTACTAAGATCAAAACAACAATAGCACATGTACCTTCACTTAAAAGTCCCAATTTTGATAAAGATTTCATATTGTACACTTTTTATTCTGATAATTCGCTCACAGCGGCACTAACTCAAAAGGAAGAAGGGGGAGATGAATTCCCTATTTCATTTATGAGCACTGGTCTACAAGGTGCTTAATTGAACTACCTCGCCATTGACAAGCAAGCGTACACAATATTTAAAGCAGTAAAGCAATTCAGGCCATATATACTTAAGAATCAGAATAAAGTGGTTGTTCCTCACCCAGCAGTTCGAAGCCTCTTCGTGCAAAAGGAGTTGGGTGAGAGAACAAAAAATTGGGTTACTTACAAGAATATGATTTAGAGTTTAAGCCAACAACCATTATTAAAGGACAAGGAATTTGCAAGCTAATGGTTGAAAGTCAAAATGGTGAGGAAAGTGATTGGGAAAATGAGGTCGAAGTTCATACGATCAACTTGTGTCCCATTTTTACAGCTCCAGAATCATGGTATAGAGATTTGATACATTATCTCCAGCAAGGTTATTTGTCGGAACATTGGAGTTCAAAGCAAAGAAGAGCACTACGGTTGAAATCAACATCCTATCAAGCAATTGATGGAGTTATTTTTAGAAAGAACTACGATGGAGTTTTTCTGATATGTTTAGAACATGAAGATGCGGTCAAAGTGGTAAAAGAATTGCATGATGGTTCGACGGGAGGGAATTTTTCAGGAGATACCACTGCCCACAAGATCTTAAGGGCATGATACTATTGGCCAACCTTGTTCAAAGATGCACACGCATATGTAAGGTAATGCGATACATGCCAACGAAGTTAAGGAAGACTTGTTAAAGCGGTGGGGCCATTACAACCAGTCATGGTTTCAGAACCCTTTGAACAGTGGGGAATTGATATTATTGGAGATATTAATCCTAATTCTTCAATGTAGCACAAATACATCCTTACAACGACTGATTACTTCACCACATGGGTAGAACCCATTCTAGTACGGAGAGTAAATGAAGATGCAATCATTGATTTCTTGCAAGAACATATTATCACCAGGTTTGGGGTTCCAATTTCCCTGGTTTTTGACAATGCATCTTACTTTTCATCAATTAAACTTACATAATTTGCTAATGACAAGGGAATTAAGTTACATTATTATGCTAATTATTACCTGCAAGGTAATGGATTAGCATAGTATACCAACAAAAATATCATTAGAATTCTGAAGAAGACTGTGATAGAAAACCAAAGAAGTTGGCACATAGCTCTCCCAAATGCACTCTGGGATGATATAGTCACACCCAAGAATTCCTTAGGTGTGTCACCTTACACTCTAGTTTATGGAAAGGAAGCCATTTTTCCACCAAACATTTTACTCCCAGCTTCTCAATTAGCCCAACCTTCAAGAGGATCTAGTAGTGAGGTTTTACAAGTCAGAATCAACACTTTACTGAAATTAGAAGTGTCTAGGATTAAAGCTAAAGAGATTTTCAAGAACCATCAGGAGATTGTAAAGAGATGGTTTGATAAACGTAAGTATGGAAACAAAAGTTTTGAGGTAGGGAATCTAGTTCTCAAATGGGACCACCCACATGACGAAAAGGGTAAGCACACAAAGTTTCAACATCTCTGGGTTGGCCCGTTTCTGATTGCTTCTAAATTAGGCTCCTCAACGTATAATCTCCAAGATTTGCAGGGTTGGGAAGAGAATCTACCTGTCAATGGTTTGGTTCTCAAACCTTACTTTACTTAGTATCTTGAAGGAACCTTTGTACATACATAAGCGTATTTTTGTTTGATTGCTTTATTTAGTTCATTTGCTTTCTGCTGATTTGTTTTATTTTGCTTTGGATTCATTACAGTTTTTGTTTTCTTTAGCTTAGTCTATTGTACAATAAAACCAGCTCAGCTTTTGGTGTTTGGATTACATTGGAATTTGAACATACTACTAATACTTTGGACCAAAACTACTTACTAATTTTACCTATGATGGAATTTATCATTACAAATATTCTTTAATTTTGATGGACATTGAAAGGGAAATAATTTTCAGAACACTTTGAAATCCTATTTTAAACCCTGTTAAATAGCTAAGGTAAGAAAAGTCTAGAATACTATTTTGAGGTTCCATCCACTTCACATTAAAATCTATCCTAGGAAGCTAACAACAATGGACCCACAGGAAGGAAGCAGGATGGGAAGATGTATGGTATTTAAAATGATCCCATGCCACAAATCAAAGCCAAAAGGCTTAAAAGAGTCAAATTTCCTAGAAATAAAGCATACATCAAAACACATACTGAATAAAATCAGTAAAAGGATAATATTGCTCAGAGGTTCTTCTCCCTCTGTGAGCTGAAAACAATCTGTATCTCACACAAAAGGACACTATGGATGGAAGAACCTAAGCTAATTTTCAAATGAAAGGAAAAATTTGGGAAGACTCTAAAGGACGAAAGTCCAAAATCATCAAAATAATGCAAAAGGCATGGGAATGAGGAACAAACGAACATGACTGTCCATACTTTGTTATGATCTTGTGGTGTTTGAGCTATACACAACCGAATGCAAAAGTAAATAAACCCCATATTTTGGCCTCAGAAGAGTTATCGAAACTTTGAGAACTTGGTTACCCTGCCCCAGTGGATCATAATCAATGTTAAAGTTCTAAATCTTGCATTCCTATAAAGGTCTGGATATCTTATAGAAATCTTAAAAAATTGGGATGAATTAATGTAATAGAATACCATAAAGCAGTTTGGTCTTAAGAGTTAGTTTTTCAGAGATCTGTGTTCACCAACTAATCGCCAATTGTTGTTGCTACAACTTTTTCCCCAAAAAGTTTTCACATTTTTTTGGACCCCCCTTTTTTAATCCTAGTTTTTGCTTCTTAGAAATTTTGATTTTGGAATCCAACATTTATGGCTTGTTTATTATGGGAAAAGGTTCAAGATTTTGGTTTTTTACTAAGTCAGAAAAATCCCTTTTAGCCGAAGTAGCGGGTGCTTTTCAAGTTTGGAGCTGCTACGACGGAAGATTTTTCAGTTTTGTGCCGCAACAGTGGGTGAAGTTTCAGCTTGAATATTGGAGTGCTCCCGATTCTTTGTCTCGCTACGATGGATGGTTTCTCAAGTCCACAACCACTATGACCGTTGATCTTTTGGTTTACTTTTTGTTTAATTTATGAAGCCGCTACGACGAACGGTTTTTGGTTTTGTGCCGCAACGACAGATGAGAATTTATGTTGAGAATCAAAACTTCATCCGACTCCTCTACCCTGCCTTATTGGGTGATTCTGTATCTTTCTGCCGCTACGGCAGGCACGCACGTGAGTTTCTTATCAGGACTTGTTCCATTTTTTGGGACCCGCTGCGGCATATGCCTTTCCCTTTTTATGCCGCAACGACAGAGAGTTTTTTCTTGTCGATGACTCGATCCTCATCAGGCCTGCTTGAGTAGAGAAGTGTTAGTCTTGGAGCCGCTACGACGACTGTCATCCAATTTTTCTTTCCGATTTGGTTTTGATCATCGAGCCGCAAAATAAATACGGGCGCCTTACTAAGTCTTAAGCCGATGGGTGTGGCTGTGATGGGATGTTAGAGCCACTGTTGTCGGGGTTGCTTTCATGTTGACTTACGCGCTGTGTTTTGGCACCAACGACGTTTTGCTTCGTGCGTGTGGTTTTTAATGTTTCACCTATTGCTTCTGAAGGTTTTTCCCATGGTAATCTATTTATACATTGGGGAAGGTTTTTTTACCAGTGTGGTTTTTCTTTACGATGAGAGTTGAAAGATGTCAGTGAGATTTTATCCCATTCAGAGCATCTGCATCACTTGTGGAGCTCACGTGGCACATCCTCACCAAGCATCTTTGACTGCGTGTCTAGCTTGTCGCTTGCAAGGTAGGTTTTTCATCCACCTTGTGTTGTTTGATGATTTAGGGTGATATTTTTGAGCTGTCAGTATTTGATACACCACAATAGGGGTGGGCATATTTTTGTTGGGATTTAAAAAGGGTTTCTCCTTATGTTTTAGGTTTTATCATTGCCTTAAGAGTCGCTTTGGCTGCCCTACCTGCTCTTAGAAACTCCACCAGTCCGTTCAGGGGAGTTTCACCTGTAGTCTGTTAGATAATAATGAATCTCCAGAGGCTCGAGCTTTTCACCATCAAGGAGCAGACCTATTTCTCACCTTTGGGCGTTAGTAGAGACTACAGTCTTTTCATCTCAGGTAAACCCTGTAGATTTTGGCGTTATATCTTTCGGCCATGGGATATTGAGCCTAGAGGTTTTAACCTAGGGCATCACTGCATCGAGCTTTGGAGCATTGCCTTTGGGTCGAGAACCTTTTCGATGTTTTGTGTCTAGGGGCGGGAAGGCCTCGCAGATTAATTAGGTTATGTTTTTTCTAGAGTACAAAGGCCGAGGCACTCTTGTGTCCAGAATTTTTGTTGCCAACATTTTACCCACTGACCTGCGTCGTGTTTATTTTGACCCAATGGCCGAGGATGGCACGGTAATGCAGATTATTGATGTTGTTTTGAATGGTTTGCATAGCATAACATATCCATTTTATTTTTCTTCTCTCATTCAAATGCACAGGTTAGGTTAATGATGTAAATACTGAAATGCTTTTTATGTTATTGCAGTCACTACTCATATCATACATCATGACGAAGCGAGGAAAGAAGAAAGCCAAGATTGTAGATTATGAATCAGATGCAGAGATTTCAAAGGTTGCAGCCGTGTTAAGGGTGGAAATAATTTATGAGGATACCGAGGAAATCACTGGGGCTGAAACCAAATTCAAATGGGGTCAGATTTATCACATGCTAGTAGAAAAGAAAGTTCCAGAAGCAGGGTTGGAAGACCTGGCCCTGTATGACAACGTACTGAGATCCGAAATCACTAAGGTGGCCACTAGGCTGGAAATTTTCCCTTGCGCAGAAGTCATCGGATGGATTATGCCCAGTATAGATATAACAAGGATGATGATGAACGATGTGGAGAACAAAGGATTTGCATATTTCACACCTGTACTTTTATCGGCAACATACAGCTTGTTGGAGAAAGAAATTAGCATGACAACAGACTAGGTGAAGATCTTGAAGCTCGATTACGTAGCCACAACAAAAATTATGGTGGTTGAAGGAAAGACTTTCAGATGCAAGCAATCGGGGGAGTACGAGACAACTCATCTACGGACCCCATATAGATTGATAGTGCTAATGTTGAATAAGATTTATGGAAGAGCCGATGGGAATTTCTACAAGTATGGGTGGATCCCACTGATCTATTATATAGCTATGAAAGGGACAATATTCAACTATCCTAACATACTATCCATAAATTTATCCATTTCTGTCAAAGCAGCCCAAGAAGGTTTGCACCTCAGCAAGTCTGATTTCTATATGTCTTCCTTCTCAGTGGACTGCATACTTTACCGCCACCAGTTTAAAAGGATAAATTGTACATGGAAGGGAGGGAAATCTCTTATATACATAGCTTACAAGATATTGGGGTCTCACAAATATCATAATCACTACCAGATCATATGTGAAGAATTCTTGATGCTCCTATACCAGCTAATTTTCCTAGAGGAATGTACATGCATATCTGAGGGAGCCTTGGAGTCCATCAAGGAGTATGGGGATTATTTATTATTTGAAGAAGGTACATATCTGAGGATGTATGGGGGAACTAAAGCACCCTCATTACTTCCAAGATACGCGACCGATTACATAGTTCACAAGGAAGCTGTTAGGCAACCTTTTATGGATGGTTTTGGAAGTCAATTGTTTGATCTAAAGAAGGTTGTGTTTCCGCCATTACCATTTTATGTGGGGAGTTAGAGGTTTTCCAAAGTCAAGAGTGCCCCTGAATTTTTCAAGGAACTAGAGATCTTCCATTTCAGAGAAAAGAGCTTCCATCGACATGACTCCCAAGGTAAGGTTGCAACCTATAAGGCAGCCCTCAAGGTGAACTTTGAATATACTGACTATGTCGACAAACATGAACAAATATACAAGGATGTTTGCAACATGACCTCTTGAAACAAGTGGCTTAAAAGGCATACTTCAACAACTGAAGTTAAAGGTAGCAATAACAGCAACCCAAAACCAAAAGGATAGGAGGACAAAGTTGCAAGAAAAGCGAAAGAAGAAACTACAAGGAGGTTGGAAGCAGGTGCAAATATAATTCTAGCTAAAGAAGCGCAGAGAGATAAGGAGGAAGAAGAAGCTGCTAGAAAAAAAAGCGAACAAGATAAGAGAAAGAAAGAGGAGGCTATCAAAGAAAAGATTGCAGAACTAGAAAGGGCCATAACTCATGAGGTTTTAAATCCAAAAAAAGAAGAACAAAGCAAGAAATATGAAGAAGATCTAGGTGGCTAGGATCGAGGACAGAGCCCTGTTCGGGACAACCCAAAGAACCCTCCGTCCACATCAAGCATCATACTTACCAGAGGGCATATCCCTTTGGTTGAATTGGAGTTGGTGCCATTTACCCCATCCAAGCAATATGACGTTGCATGCCTAGAAGATGTACAGTTTAATTCAAAAAAGAAGTCCATCGTGTGGAAAACGGAGAGACTTTGAGATAGGAAACCAACCCCTGATCACCATAGTGGCCGAAAAGACGGTCGTGAGGAATGTAGAGGAATATCCAAAGCAATTGGCCTCTATGGTTATTACAACTGCACATGCAAATGCTCATAATATAAATAAACTCACAGAAACCCTTGATCACTGTAGGGGAAAGTTGGAAGAAATGAAAGATGTTTTGTGGAAGGAAGAAAGAGTAGGCAGGGAGTCAAAGAGAAAATATGAAGCTACTCTTTCAAACTATGAGAAGCTTCAACATGATTACCAAATTCTAGGAGAGAAGTGGGATACGTTGAAGCTATCAAACATGGATTTTGATAAGAAGAAGCAGGAATTAGAGGGTAAAGTGGCAGAGACTGAAGCACAGAAATATGCGGCTGAACAATAAGCAAGACAATATGAAGCTCAAATTGCGGAACTAGAAGCCCAAAATAGTTCCTTGGAGGTGTTATTGAAGGAAACAAATAGGCAAAAGACAGATATAACACCTTTGACAAAGCATGCTCTCTTTCTCAGGGGTAATATCTATCAAATGCAAGTTCAGATCATGGGAGAAGTTTTCAAAGTCAAACAAGTGGAAGATCGACTACAAGAAATTTCAGCCACAAATACGGAATTCAAAGATAAAACCCAAGATTTTATAGAAATCATTTAAGGGATATTGACATGGATGGAAATGACTAAAGAGCCTCTAGAAAACACACTAGTCAAAGACCCAAAAAGATTGCAACTTGAGTATGAACTGATAGGTTTCAGCCATAGAGTTGCTGAGAAATTGATAGAGGAAGCCCAGAAAACAATAGACAAATGCATGGATTTTTGCAAGAAAGTACTCACAACTCATAACAGATGTTAGATATCATCCAAAAAGTGGCTAGATGAGCTTCCACCACATGAAGAACACTTGAAGAAATTACATGCTAGATTGTAGAAGGATGAACTTGGCATACAGTTGATAAAAAACTTAGATGAAAGGGTGATAAAAAATGTGATCGCCCAAGCTGCAGTAAGTAACCTCCTTTTAGAAGATCAAGTCCGAGTTATTCCAGCAAGGATGGCTGACATAAAGGCTTAGGATTTTAAACATGAAGTCACAGTTAGATTCTTGGAGCCAACTGAGTTTGAGATAAATGTTTCAGACACGAAGGCATGGAAACAATTCATTGCTGAGTTGACTAGGTCCACTTAAGTGTTTTGTCCTTTTCACACATGGACATATTTGTAATATTTTGTATTTACTTTTTGAGCATATTAAAGACAATTTTTATGTAACTGAAAGATAAGAAATCCCAAAGGGCAGGAAGACCAAAGGTCATTTTGAGATTTATAAATATAGGTAGGATCGAATGAAGCAGGGACTTTTCACTAGCATAGTTACTGAAGCTTGGTCTAAGAAGAACTATTTCCTTTTATAATAAAGAAGATGGAATTTTGCTGGAGAGAGTATTGCATAAGCTTCAAAGCATGTTGTGTAAAGCTGAATGAAGAACTATTTATTTTTTAGGGCTATATACAATATGTGAGATCATTCCTAACCTTCTGAAATATTTTTGAGTTATGACTGATTTTTTGTTATGTGGTGAATCTTACGCAATAATCAATGATGAATGTTTTAATATCACTGAGCTATCTCTGTGTTAACTTTTTGCTGTATGTATGTATCCTGGATTTATTAGTGATCTGTAGAGTTCTTTATGCAAACAATACAATACATCATTAATTCTTTTTTAATATCAATCTTGCTCCCTGGGGATAGGCTAGAATAGATTTAGATTAGTTTTTTCTGTTTCTATTAATTGCATTTAATCTAGGCACTTGCATTTCATACATAAAAGATAAAATATATAAACGGTGGATTGGGCCACAACCGGTAAAAGAGATTTAAGAATATAGTTTAACTCTATGGTAGCCGGACCGCAATCCAGATAGATTCCACATACCAAACGATAAATGATCTAATTGGGAACGGTTATTGGGGAGAATCCCTACTATCAGTACCTGGGATTTTTCTAGGCATCAACAAGTTGCAGAGGTAAATACCCAAGAAAATACTTATCTTGAGAAAGAGTTGTCCCACAACCAGCTATGTCGCTACAACGTTCCACCAAACCAAATGCTAGTGTGCTCATCAATTTCTTAGCATCACTGCCACCCCTGAGGTGAGTATGATTCCCACAAGGAATAAGGGAACAATAACATGCTCACACACAACCAAAGACATATCAAAATTCAGCCAAGCCAAAACTACATTTGGGTTTATTAGGCTGCCAAGGAGGTGGAAAGGTTTGATTGCTAAGCCAGTGAGCTCAACCATAGAGCTATGTACACTTGCACCAGATCTGGCTTGGCATTCTAAATACCCACAAACCCAACACAAGGAAGCATCCCCTTATCTGCTACATAGTCCCTCGGTTTATGCCTTCCCTTCCAGTGCTCTTCAGGGTTTGCAAAGAAATATAACCAAACCCTCTTGATCTGTCTGTGAGGTTCCTTTCCACACTAGTTTTATGAAGCTAATTCTTCCCTCTTCCACTCCTATGCTTCAGACCAAACATCGATTTACATAACAACAAGCACAAGGGTGCACACAACAACAACTACACGTGCTGGGTATGAAGGAAAAACAGTTTGCAACCAGAAAATGAATTAGTAAATGGGGAAAACAATCCTAGGGTGAGAAATCCAAATTCAACAATGATTTAATGGGTTGACAGAGGAAAAAATGACCTCTACAAACCCCCAGCTCATGGATTCCAATTCATGAAACGTCTAGTGGATTCACGTGGGAAAAAATGACCCCTTTAAAACCAAAAAATGTGGATCTATTCTTCCATCGACTGTGCAACACCAAAAAATGAAATTTCCGACCAGCGTGAGTGAGGAAACAACAAAAAAACCTCACGGAGAGAGCCGAGCCACTGAGCGTTGAAAAATCGACTTCCCAGCAATGGGGAAAAATGAAGAAAAAACCAAAACATGAATAAAACACATAGGAGCTCCCCAAAAAACATGAGGAAGAGGAGGACATGAATGCATGCTAGGTTGGGCAGCATTTTTGGGCATTTACTTGCCCCATAATTGAAAAACACATTTTTAAAAAATGGGTGGCTTCCCAAATTCGAATTTGACTGTCATACTCTTCCCATCCCTATGCATTAACTAGCTCAACAAATTTTTGGAAGAAATAAATGATTGGGCACAAAAGACAAAATGGTTAGTTGACAGTTTTATGGGTTTCCCCTTTGACATTTGGATTTTCCCTATTGTCTCAAGGGTTTGAATATTCCCCCCTATTCCTTAAGAAATCATGCCCCCATATCTTTTATGTTGCATTGACATAGCTGGATGTGGGTATTTTAATTAAATTGCATATTTACATGATGTCCAAAATATATTGTGTCGGCTAGCACAATACCCATCGGCATTGATTTTAAATTCCGAAACATAAAACACTAAATCGATGGTGGGTCCTTTTCCTTTAGCTTCACACCATGATTAAATACAATATTTACATCATATACATTTTAATGCAAATGGGGTCAAAACCGGGGTGTTACAGAATTGAATGACAAAGAGTGGTGAAAATAAAGAACAACAACATGATAGGAGCAACCATGCCCTCATAGTTCTAAATAAATTTGCAATCAATTATTTGTTTTGATAGAATCTTTTGATGACATTGATGTAAGCATGTGTAACGAGTTGTTAGTTCTTGGAGAAAGCGCATCTTAGTACTTAGCTCTGAATGAATATGTCATTAAATCGATCAAGCAATTTTTTGATTAAATCAAGCCCATTGATTCTATCTATCATGGGAAATTATTTCTTATTGTCGAGGGTGTACTAATAGAGACAACATGCACTCCATATCCTCCCATAATTCCTATCATTGTTGTTGTTGGGGGTAGTGAAAATATTAAGATTCTATTTGAGACTGCTTTGTTGATGACAATTTGATCACTGGTGTAGCTTGGATAAGACTCCCTAATTTTATAACTATAAACATTTTATTAAGGCGTTGAGAGAAAATTTCACTAACTCAAGAATGCATATTTTTTTTTCTGTGTAGGACCTTAAGGGAGAATATGATGCAGGAGCATAGACTCATAAAGATGAAGTCATCCATGAATTCATTAAAATCAATTGAGTTCTAAAGAGACTTAGAGTCTCACACATGTAATTTGTTTTATTTTATGTAAAAGTTGAATAAAAGAGGAAAATGATATTTGATCCTTAGACATGTAATAGTTAGAGTGAATTTGGTTGAATTAGTTGAGAGAAATCAGCAGTCTGTTAGTGAGTCATAGGGGTTAGTAGAGTCGAATAAGGACTTTGTTCATTCTTTGAAGGATCTGGAAAACATAACAGGAGTTGCATTTAATGCAGATTAAGTTATTGTGTTAGGTATCTTAGATAGCTCGAAGAAACTTGTTTACCTCACATAGCTTGAGAGGGAGAGGAATTTCACATAACATGTGATGAACAATAGAGGGAGGATCGGCATAAATTCATTCCTGGAGAAAACAGAGATTTCACAGTGGCAAATTCTCTGTAAATTGATCGATTGGTTTCAACCTTAGAGAAGTTTCTAAATGAATAAAGATTTTATTGCTGCATTTATTGATTTAAAAAGCCGAATTCATTAGTAAATACAGATATCTATATGATTTACAAACTGCATATTGAATTTGCACATAGAGCAATTGATAAATTCAGCTCTCTGATTGAATTAGGATGAATTCTTGTTATACGATCACATAGATCAAAGTACAAGTCGATTTATATGAGATATTGTCAAGAATTGCAGAGAAATTCTTGTTTTGGGTTCATAGAGAATCTATGAAAGTTTTACACAGTCAATTTGACGACCCTTGAGTGTTTAAAGGAAATATTGACAGTAGCTATGTGATTGAAGGCAGATCAACGACGTAGAAAACTGGAATAACGAGCTTACAAGCTCGATCATGGAGGTCCATCATTGTTTTGATAAATGTTGAAGTGCCCATATCATAGTCAAAGGCATGAGCAAGTTAATTTAGGCTTGGAGGTGCGGCATATATTACCATGGTTGTGTGGTATTGCAACATGGTAACAAGTTATTGGATATCGCATTGAGAAAGAACATGGAGCTAAATCAAAACACATGTCATTAACTGTGACATGAGCTTTAAGTGGTTAAAGAGTAATCATATGGATTGTATATGACCTATATTTAACGTGTCAATTTAGGTACCAGGCCATCAGAATATAGTATATTCGTACTGTTCCATGCTCCAAAAGCCTTGGGATATAGTGTAGATTATATTTACCTAGGCAAGAACATTAAAGTTAGATTCCCAACTGTTATCCATAAGCTAAGAAGGTGATATTGAATGAAATTACAAGTAAGGGAGTATGCTACATGAAGATTTTAAGGTCGTCCTTTATAGTGATATTATCACACATTTTGTATTGGGTATTACCCCTCATATTTTTTTTGACAAAGCATACTGGAGTTTTGTTAAGTTCGTTTACACTGAGCATCAAAGACATATCATGTATGGTTGATGGGTTGAGATTATTATGTGGCCACAGTTGGATCATATTCTGTGGGAACAACCTCATAGTAGGGGATCGAGTCTCTACTGAGCTTCCTTATTTGATGCCTTGTTGTATATTTTAAACCTATATGCATTGGGTTTCCATGTCTTGAGATGCAGAGTTTGGATATTTGTATTCAATATTTCAGACGATCCTACGATGTTTGTTCTACAGTCTTAGTTGTGTTACAGATATGCGTGCCGATTGGATGTTATATGGATTATATGAATTTTATTGGTGGATTGACTTGTAGCAGGACTTATCTTACACTTGTGATTATCTGATGAGTACGATGAGTAAGATAGTTGCATGGCATTACATTTTATGGTAGTGTTTGTTTTATATACATGTTTCCTTTTTATAGGATCTCCAGAGTGTTGCATTAATCGTAACCTCTCCTCGGGTTCCACATATTTGCCTTATCCATATTCCACCCCTCACCTTGATAATGAAAATTTGCATTGATCCAGATATGAATAAGTAAGTCAAGGACATACCCCTATGTGACCTCTTATTTAGGATTGCCTCTATTTTTCTCCTTGGTGTCTTGACTTTGATGTCTGTGACAAAGTTTTTTTACCCCATTGACCTCCTTTTGTTTGTAGACTCTTGTGGATTGAGTGCAATATAAGGTTGTCCTAGTCACCAAAAGTGTCCTACCGAGCCTTGAAACAAGTTTCCCCATCCCTAAAAATGGTTAGTGGATGGAAGAGTAGGTACTCCTTGAATTAAGAGGTTAATCCTACTAGCTCTAAAAAGACATTACTATGGAATTTGTCGCACCTATGGATTGTGGCTGGAAACAGAGCTAAGTTCATGTCATAAATAGTTCCTAAAAGGAAATCTAGGGCCAATGCCTTTCTTTCATTAGCCAAGTAAGGATTACAAATAAAGAAATATCCAAAGAAACAAAAGAAGAAAAAATATCAAAAAGTTAAAATGAAAATGAAAAGTGAAAGTGAAATAAAAGGGGGGATTTCTAAAGTCAAGGGGGTACCTTCTATCACATTATCCATTTGTGAGGTACCCTGCTCCCTAGTGTTTTCCAAACTAAGTAATGTCACAGAGCCCCTGATATACCCTTTCCTTCAAGAGTAACTTGTGCTTTCCATTGATCGATAATCCATTGATAAAATTAGTACTTAGTTTTTTATTAATACTTGTCATAATTAAGCATTTTCATCCTATAGAGGATTTATATATGGTCCTTACATCAGTTTGCATTTTAGTCAAATTTTGACCAAGTTTGACTTTTGAGTTGGTCAAAGGGACCGATCAGCGGCATGAGATATTCATATGTTCATTATTGCTCATGTTTCGGCCTTTGAAGGACAACTAGATCCCTCCAAATATGTTTGCATCATAATTGAATGAATTGCTAATTATGGAATTATTTTCCTAAGCTTATACTTTAGCCTAATTATAAATTTAATTATTTGGAGATTATTTGAAAGACACATTGTAGATTGGATTTTGGCACAAGTTTGTTTCACACTATGGTTTTGAGGGTCAATGAATTCATTGATGGCAATGGTTTTTCATTTTGATCAAGGGAAGGAAAATATCCAACTAATAGGGAATTATCAAAATGGTTTCCTAAGGTCTGATTTAAAAATTGACTATGGTTTATTATGTATAGTAGTGGGATTGAGGAAAGTATTGAATTGGGTAACCTTAGATTATCCCTCTAGTCTATTTTGATTAATGTACCTATCACTTCAACATGTTATAGGCTTATTTTCCACATGACACACCAGGGTGGGGGGCATATTCTCTCTCATAGGGCACCCTTTCTCACTTGGGCATCAATTTAAGAGATGGGGGTGATGTAAGATGTGGAAGGAACACCAAGGTGATCCCCCAGGGGCCCTAAAAATGCAACGCAGTTATCGCTTATCATTTTTTACAAACAACATGGGATCATAGAAGAAATTCTCCCCCCTCACACATGATAATCATTTTCAACATTATAAAAAAATGTAAATGAAAAATATTCTCATCCATTAATCCATTGTACTCATATTTTAATCCCATCCATTAATATTTTTGGTTAGATATTTTACTCGTTCTCACTCTAAAAGAGAGTGAGCCATCATTTCTAAAGGGCTTTTGGCATTTTCAACAATAAGAGAAACTAGTTATGATTTTTGATATTTGGTCTTGTGTTTGGAGGAGTTGGAATGAATCTTATCCTTTACCATACTCTCTATCCTGTTAGTTTTTAGTGCTTTTAATTTGGAGCAACAATTTTATGGTTTACATGCAAAGAAATAAGACCAATCTTACCGATAATGACTTGGTTTTCTTAGATATAAGGGGGTTTCCACCAAGGAAATTGATTGGCCCTATTTCTATTTATTTTTTGCTAAAATTCTTGTCAATTTGCAAGTTTATTTCAGTTTGTAATGCAAAAATTATCTTAGTTTTGTGATTTCCACTAACTAATCCAATTTTTTGTGTCGCGGGTTGGAGAAACCACAATGCCCAAGTGCACCCTTGTCAATAGGGGATATGTTTCTGGAGTTGAAGCTACACAAGGAGCTGCTAGGCAGGGTGGGATGACTTCACCTACCTCCAATCACTGGTTTATATGTTCCTTATAACTTGTTTCTTAATAGTTGAAGAACCATTTGTCAACATATTCCACTTGTTTTTTTTTTTTTTTTTTAAATCTTTGTTTTGTGCGGTGTGTGTGGGGTTTTCTTTGTGTTTGTACATATGTAGTTTACTGTGCAATTGTTTGAGTGTTTCCCTTGTTAAATTCCTTAGTTATTTTACTCCATTTTGTCCAAGAAGTAGGCACTAGTTTATAACGATAATTTTCAGCCATTTGGGTGCTTTGAAACCCCCATACATGCTTATTTAGCTCATTTCCTTGTACGTTCAAATCTGATATTTTCATGGCATCAACTCTTTTTAGTCACTAAGAGTGCCCTTAAATATAAACCAACTTCAAAATCTTACTCATATTATTCATATTTGAGCTTACAAATGATAGAATCACCGTAGAATCTATATATTAGGAGCTGGTATTTATTTTCTTAGCACTAAGTTAGTGAGGCACTTGTTACTTTTCTCTGATAGACTTCATCTCAAGGCTACCCCTATTCTCCACATTGTCTAAAATCTCATGGCATCCATATAAACTTAAGTCTAGTAACATTTGTGTGTCTTACCTTTCACCCAAGCAACTTGTGCATCTTCTTTTAACATCTCATGTGTTGCTTGCATGGCTTTTGGGTGTGTGTTTTCATGGTCTTAGATATCTAGTGAAACCCATAAGCAAGATCCCCCAAGGTTCCAAATTGTATACTTGTTAAATATTCAAGGTTCCATGTTTCCCTTCCAAATCCGTCCTTTGATTACCGTGTGAAAGCTGGCTATGTCAGCAAGTAATCAAGAAATTTGGATTTGGGATACCTTCTATGGCTAGTTTGGGTCTTCCCTCAACAGGTCCAAGAATCCCAAATAGAGGGGAACCTTCTTGTCATGACACTTTGGGGCAGATTCCTAAGGTTCCACTGGTCTCGCGGTCATTATTCTCTACCAACACAAAGACCACCACATCGTGTGACCACAAGTGTTTAATTGTGAAACCTTAGAGTTAGCAGATGAAAAACACCAATATTCACTACTTGGCTGAATCCCTTATTGTAATAATTATAAAACTGGTAGAAAAGTGGGGTCTTTTTTATGACATTAGAGCTATTCCAAGAGCTATTTGTCAAATATTTGATAAGATAGAGGCCCACAATCACGATTTCAACATAAAAATAACATTTCTAGATCTTCACAATGAAGAAATACCAAATATATTGGTCCCATATCATTGTTCCAAATCTCTTGATGATAAGCCAAGGAGTACAATTGGTCTTATAGATGATGGAAAGGGTCATGAGTGATTGTAAGGAATATTGAAGAATAGATTTGGAGTATGATGAAAATGTAGTGTCTCCACCTTGTTCAAAAAGAATGCACCTTACCTATGGAGTACTCCTAGCCTCTTGAGGCACATGATCTTTTGTATGGATAAGATCATTAAGTTCATTACCTAAAGAATTTATCCGCCTCTCAATAGAGGCCCTTACATTTACTATAAGCAATCTTATTAATTGAGTCCTATTGTTCTTTGTAATTTCAAGTCTACATGCTCTCTTATGTAACTTTTGGTTTGAACTTTTATCCGATATCTTACTATGATATCAATTTGTGCTATGATTGCACTATGAATGTTGTAGCTACATTATAATGAATTCATGCATATTAATATATCCATGTTCACTTGAGGAGTTCCATATATTTTTTGGTTTTTCATGTTTATAGTATCTTTTGTACTATGCACATGAATTTCTCCATATTCCTTATTACATTTTGTTCTAACGAGGCACTGTGTATAAAGGATGAGCCCCTGGTTGGAGATTGATCATAGGCATTTGAGCATGCCTTGACACATGATGCCTTATTTTCTCTCCAATAACTTTATGAGATGGATATATTGTCTCATCTCATGCATTTGAAAGATGATTGAATTTTGAACGAGAATAAACCCACATGTACAACATGGAAATGCTATAGTAGATTGGGTTCACAACATTGCACATTGGGAAAAGAACTATGATCTAATTCGCGCACATGCGACAAAATATGAGAAGAATGCACAAGAGGGAAAGAGAACATACAATTTACATTGTACATCTTCATACTACACAAAGTATATAATTATAGCACAAAGTTATGGAAAAATTGGGTAGTAGGATAGGATTGCTGCTAAAGGATGAAGATAATCAACATAGATAAAAAAATGATTTGTGGAGAGACTTATTAGAGATGGAGTTCAAATATGTTTCCTAATGATAAATTATGCACATAATTTCCAAATATGCATATCCATAGTGTTTTCCAATATACATGATGTCCTTTCATATGTAGCAGCCATATATACATGGTGGCCAAAATAGAAAGGATAAGGTGTCAATATTAGGTCTATGTCACACTAGATATCTCTTTTCTTGAGGAAATTGTTCCCGATTTTGTAGATAGGGAAGTTTTTATATATCAAATATGAATCAAGAGAGCTACATGGTTTTCGAAGGCAAAGTGTATTTGCATCCTACCAAATAAGAACGAGTTTACTTTCTTTTTGTGATTTTAATGTTGACATCGAGCAAAGTTTCTCTCGTCAAGAAAAGTTGATATTTTGGTATGGTGACAAAAAGATGATATTTTGTATAGCGTCAAGAGGACAGAGAGAAAGTTGATATTTTGTATGGCATCATAAGGATGGAGAGAATGTACCTCATAATGGTGGTTCATAGTGCTTGAATTGATTGACATTCACCACAACATTTATGCTAAGATGAGCTAGAATATGAAATTGAAAAGCATTAGATATAATAACTTGAGTGATGGTAAAGGATTATACCAAAGGGGATTTAGCTTGTTATGTCGATAATGTAACCACACTTTATTATCAACTTGGAGGGTATGCTTGTCATACAATTCTTTATACTAGAACTATGTTTGCATAAGAATGTCTCTAATTTTGGTGTGTATTTTGGTGATATGCTCCACAAAAGAGGTAGCTTATCCTTTCTCTTTCTAGCAACGATTTGTAGATGGAACACACATAACAAGAACCTTA
Source organism: Pseudotsuga menziesii (assembly GCA_001517045.1). Lineage (NCBI taxonomy): Eukaryota > Viridiplantae > Streptophyta > Pinopsida > Pinales > Pinaceae > Pseudotsuga > Pseudotsuga menziesii. The sequence continues at coordinate 237,301 of LPNX010240687.1, forward strand.
TATGGAGCAAGAGATAGAAAACCACAACATCCCTTGAAAGAAGAATGTCATGCTGAAGCATGAGTTATTTTGTTGTAGATATGGTAGAGCACATGTAAATATTTGTATCTAGTGTACATATGTACAAGCTATGACACTACCAATAAAAATACAAATATAAGATGAAATATAAGCAATGCATGCTTGAAAGAGAAAGAACAAAAAATACAACTATTAAGGCATCAAGTGAAAACCATTTCAAGATGTAAGGCATACAAGATTTACGTGGAAACCCTTTCAAGTGAAAATCACAAAAAAATTCTCTTTATAATTCTTTGAATGCATCAACCTACTTCTACAAATATTTATAAGCACCAACCTATTGAAGACACAAATCCCCATTGATAAAAATCCTTGTATACACTAACCTATATTTACAGATCTTCATTGCAACCGACCCACTATTATGGACCTTTGCAAGCATCAACCTACTGGAGACACCAATCCCCACCATTAAGCACCAACTTAGAAAGAGAAACCAATCTTTTAATTTGAGATGCACCGAGCCCTTAATTACGATTCTTGCTTCTTTGAATAAGACTTCTTTGAATACATACTTCTTCTTGAGAGGTTCCTCTTAGAATGACATCGCTTTCCTGCCCACATGATTTCCTTTCATATATATATATATATATATATATATATATATATATATATATANTTTTTAATAATCTCACTCATCATAGCTTCCCATGGTATTACATATAAGATACTTTTAAGTAAATAATTGATTTCTCTTTTTTTATACTAATAATCCATGGTTTTGAAAACCCACCCATGGTATTTTCCTTTGATGTCAATTACCAAATCAATAACAATATGCACACAACTATTCCTTGAGAATATGATGACACAATATTCCCTATCACACAACAACTTTGTCATTCTAAAATGAATTCCAAATATTTAAAAGTGACACCAACTTTGTCATTCTTAAATCAATTCCAAATCTTTAATAGTGACACCACTATCACTCCTAGTAACTTAATATCCATATTTTACATATGTGCCTCACACATATTATTCATTCAAGAAACAATATTTAAAAATTATGTCAACAACGTTCATCACAAATAAAATAAACATTAACCTAACATGACATGGTTAACCATCTTCCTTTCATTTGTAACTTCCACCATTTTCTTGCAACTTCCCAAAATAGTGTGATTAAAACTAGTGAACTTGTACCATGCAAATTCCAAATTCACGTCATAGCCATAATGTTCTTGTGCTGTCCGACATGTTATTTTGGAATCTTACTTACAAATCATTAATAAGAGAATCTTATGATTAATTATAACAACTTCACAAGTAGAGTGCAATTTGGAATTACCACGTGTTTTCTTACACAAAGATGTTGCACATTTTACTCTCTCTCACACACATTACTCTCCCTCATAGACATCACTCTCTGTCACCCACACATTAATATATTTCAACATCCCTATGATATACATTAGACTAAAATGTAAGGAAATTTTAAACGACATAGTGTTTTAAAAATATGTATATCGTTGTCTTTGCTATTCTTTTCATATGACCTTGCATCACGCTTTATTTTGAAGACCCCACTCTCTCAATTGATATGAAATACAACCACTATGTTTCCAATCTTACTAGAAGACATATTCTTTTGGTAGTTAACTAAGAGGAAATTAATCATTATGAATTAGAAATTGAAGTTCCCCTTGTTTTACATGCATTTCAAAGTAATGTTAATAATCCAACTTTATTATATAATGTAGGGGATGGATCACAGATGGATTCCATTTATGAGGACCCTAGAATTCGAGGAATAATTATGTGCCTTATTCCTTGTCTAGGATAAAGGATGCATTGGGCATATTTGGCAAGTTTGCATGATTAACCTATATTTTGGTAGCCTTGGTGACCAAATCATGGGTGGAAGTTGAAATATGGTTAGGACCATGTACTAGTGTATGGGTTAGGGGGTCCAAGGATGTCTTGTTTACGAGGGGTGGACAATGGTTGGGGGCCTTGTGGTTCAAGATTATACGAAGGATAATGCGATTTGGTAATGCATTGTTAACCATGATAGGACAATAACATTGAGGTGGATACCAAAGGTATATGAACATCTTGTTCCTAGGGGGACATGACCTTTAGGAATAGTCAAATATTGGACTAGATGGGTGACAACATCTGTTAACGCAAAAAATTGCTCACCTATATCTACATTGTCTAAACCACATACATACATCATTTTCCTACCATATTTCCCCTACTTTTGACCTTCACAACTATAGGTTTACCTTCATTCTCTCTCAAAATGGACAAAAAGCCCACAAAAAGGCTAAAAAACCCAAAAAAGGGATAAAAAATCCAGAAAAGGGCTTAAAACCCTTACTAGGGTTCCAAAACCCTAAAATAGAGAAAGGGTCAAAAAACCTAAAAACATATTATAAAAATAGTGTGAAGGTCTCTATCAAGAAGATTCTTATCCCTTTTTTCCATTATTCTATTCCGTGAGTACGGGGAGAAACCATTATTCTCAAAGTATTCACACCATTTTTTCCATCATTTTGTTGCCCTACCATCCCCATTCGGTATGTTGAGACATTCTCCATACCAACCAGTATGTGGAGAGGTGGTCCATTTCTGAGAACAGGCACGGTAGCCCATTTTCAAGAGAAAGAAAGTATATTTGTCATGTATTTGATTTTATTTAGTTTAGCTGTATTTGTTTATTGATTTCATTTTAGTAATATCGATTATTGCTATATCTTTCTTCCATGAACTCTACCCTACTGTCCCATTGATAGAAGGGAGGTTCTTTTGCACGTAGCAGGGGTGAAAAGTCCGCTACAGTTTTGGCGACTCCGCTAGTCGATCCTCTTGGATCCCGTGTTTTGCAGGTGTTTCTTTTTCTTTTACTCACATTCGTCACTGATCGAAACCCCACGCGGTCGATCTGAACCTGCACGGCACTAGTGCCCAACCCCCTCGGCCCCTGTTGGTTTTATTTTCTTGATTTTTTCTAATCCGACCCAAGTCGCACCTTTCGGTCCAAAAGCCGCGACCTATTCACACAGTTTCACCTGTTAGGCACGACCCAAGTTGTGGCCTTAGCCTTGTAAAGCGTGACTGTCATCATAGGGCCAAGTCACGCATGTTTTTATTGTTTGAGAAACCCAGTCGCATTTGTTTTGCCTATTTAAGTGACCCAGTCGCGGCTTTCCACCAGTTAAGTGTGACCTGTCTATTTTTGAGCCAATCGCTTATGTTTTCAATATGTAATTTACATTATGTACTGCATATTATAAGTTGGAAATTAACCAACTTATTTGGCCCCTCCTCCTCTACTCGGTCATCGTCATCTGGGGTCTTTTGAGAAATGATGTGTGGTTGAATAAGTTTTAGTAATAGGCATCCACTTCACTATTTTTCTCTTCAACTAAAAATAGGTGACTTTGGAGGCTATAGGGAGTCAGAGACCATTGGGGGTCTCATGACATTAGCATCCTCCTTGTTGAGCACTGGGCACTTGGGGTTTGACCTATGGATCTACGGGTGGACTTGTTTCCACTTTGTTGAGAACCCAGTACTCCCTCTTTGATTTGAAGGATACGAAGTTGGGTTAGTCACACCATTGGTTTGAAAACATAACAGTCAGTTTCTCGAACCTATTTCAGACCCTTGTTTGTCCTGCACTTTGTTTAGATCTGCTTTTCCCTTTTAGGCCTGCTTTGGTATAGCCCTTTGCTTGTTTCTTGAAGGAAATCCATTGTTATTTATTTATTTCATATTTGAAAGTAAAAGTTTCATACACAAGTCCACACATACCCACACCAACAATCAAACACGCTTGGTTCATGACCTCGAGCAAAACCTTAAAGTAAACCAAATTTACTTAATAACATTCGGTTTGGGACATAAGTCTCATCTGCAACAACTGTGGGAAGTACTTGGGATTCACCATAAAACTAATTGTGAGGAGTGCCATAGGAACCCTGAAGTAGCTGGCCATTGAGAGGACCTGCCAAGCGAAAAGGGAAATGACCCTCACCGGACTGACTAGATTCCCACCTGTGAGGAAAACCAAAGCGTTGTCGTTTGTGGCGAAGTGGTTACCAATTTCACCTACGTCATGGATTGAGGGGTACTGCCCCAATACGCAAGCCTTCAGACATCCTTGCTGGTTAAGTGACTCCTTTTGAGCCAATAGGAATCCAATTTAAACCGGGGTCTAAATTCATTTCCAGTTACTACTATAAGCCATCATTGCTCCACCATGTTATTCCTCTTGACTTAGGGGGCACTCCCCTTGGTTTGGTTCTTTAGACCATCATCGTTGAAGCCCTATTCAAAAACCATCCTCACCTTTAGAAGGACACACAGCCTCTGATTCTGATTCAGACTCCTACCACTCCTAACCTAATCTGTTCATTGCACCGTCTAGCCCCATGGCCGGCACAAATATCGATCCCTTCTTTGAAGGGATAAGTGGCATAGGACCTATGTCCTTGCCACCCATCATTACTGAAATCCATTCCTGTGGTCCCAACACCACTACGCACGTTGTCGTAGGTATGCTATCCACTAGTAGTGGCCCCACACCAGCTACCACAATTCCTAATGTACCACCTTATATACCTGGGGGCAGTGGCCCTTCCATGACTATTTCGACTATCCCTGCTATGGGAAGTCAACCCCATATACCCCCAACCATGCATGGACATCATACTCCTGCAAAATTTGACACCATTGCTAGACCATCCTGAGCCAACCTTGGGTCTAGCCTACCCTTTATGGCTCATATTAACTTGCCAGATCTGGCTAGGTTAATGAATGACCCCATTAGTCATCAACCTCAATGGCCTCCCATGCTGACCCAACTTCCTTCAAACATCCCAAAGTTTGAGGGAAAGACGAGCGATGACCCCCAAAACCATATCATGTCTTTCCATTTATGGTGTTCATCAAACAACATTGTGGATGACTCTATCAGACTGAGGCTATTACATCGCACACGAACGGGTGTTGCTGCCAAATGGTGCATGGATCTGCCACATGCCTCTTACCACGATTTCTTCTCACTTGTCTCCATGCTCCTCCAATACTTTCAAACACCCATATGATATGATGAGGGAGTGGATATCCTTCTATCCTTTTGCAAAATATAGCTACCCACATCATAGACCACATCCATGAGTGGCAACGGCCACGTAGCCTACCCAAGATCCAACTGGATGTCAGGATCTTCCTTGATTAGTTTTTAAAGACCTTACTCCCACCCATAGCCAAGGATGTTGCCTCTGAACGACCCCAATCTGAGGAGGAGGCCATCTTAAAGGTTCAATAGTTTGACTTAATCTATGCCCAGTCTTGGTATTTATATACCATCATACCATATGCTCCTCGTGCCGGCACCTCCCACCGCGATACACCGAGGGCATCTGATGTTGCGGATGGTGTTGTTGGCTTTGTCACACAACACCCTTAGTGCTATGCATAACCCCCTATGATGCCACTATTATAGCTCAAAATGACACATCTCTGCTTGTGACCACTTTCCCATGATTTCGTCGCATGTCGACACTTCCATGACGACACTTCATAAAAGTCATTGAAAGTCACTGAAAAAACACCTAACTTGGTGGACCCATATCTTGCGTTTTGTAACTTCGTTTGATCTCATCTCTACATCGTTGGAAAGGTATTTTTGTCAGCTAAAACTTTTCAGAAGACACGAAAGTCTGAAAATGCACAAAAATACCCTAAAAATGAGTTTTTTGACATGTACGAGACTTTCCTTAAGGAAACCCACGTAAGTACGCAAGTTTCTATATATAATAGTCACGTTTGCCTTAATTACGTGACATTCTACATTACAACCCACCTATACCTCCTCGTGTACATGACTGTTTTTTCTGCAACCCACGTACGCCTCCTGAAAATGTCAAAAAAATATGAATTTTGAAATTTGGGTAGTTTGGGTAGTTATGCAACTAACTCCTTCAATTGTAACTACTTTGTCTTCGACCCTAACTCTTCATAAAGCATATAAATAGAAGTAGGGAGGTCCATGAGAGGGGACTTGAATATTTTCATTGTTATGCTAGAGGATTTGGAGCTCTCTTTGCCCACACCTTTGCCCTAGAAGCATTCTCCTTGTGTTGCAGAGTTTGGAGGTTGAGTTCCTTGGAGAAGAGAAGCATCAGAACCAGATCAAGGTTTCATGAGGTGTCGAACTTGAAGAGAAGATATACTTGTACTTGTTTTCAAGATTAATAAAGATGTGATGTCCTTCTTCTTCCCAAATCATTGTTCAATGTGTGATCGAATCTCTGTTTATTATCAGATGTTGATGTTAATCAGATTATTATTTCATGTTATTTGATTAACATTGCTTTATATGTGGTCATGTTGGTTTGAGGAAGGTATAATTAGTTTTGTAGGTCTCTTGGAGCAAGAGGAGCAAGAGGAGAAAGAAGAGGATTGAAGGGCTGCTTGGATCAACCTTCGTTTGGGTAAGGTATGAACCATTCTAATCTCTGAAACTTGCTTATATATACTTGCAGAACCATTTGCATCCACCTTTCAACCCCAGTACGTTGATGGCCTCTTAAACCCTAGCCATAGGAAACTTTCCTTTACAACAGAACTGGAAAATCCACTGGGGAGAGTCCTATCTGTTTGGGGTTTCTTTGCCTTTCTTTCAGCCTTTTGTAAATTTTCAGGTCCTTCTTACAAGTTAGGAACACCTTTCCTGCCTTCCTAGGTCAATTTTTTATCCTTTTTGCGCCTTTTGTCATCCATACACGACTTTCAGGCTAAATAGTCACATGTCTGTGTTGTGTATGCGACTTGCACTGCCTACAACTCATGTGTCATACGCGACCTACCTTAAGGCAACCCACGTATGCACTTGAATTTGTGTTCTTTCATCACTTTTTAGGGTTTTTGGGTGATTTGAGGACTGTTTGTAGGGTATTCAAGGGTCCTCTGCATGTGCATGACCCCTGAGAGGTTGTTTTATCTCTGTTAGGGCTCTTTGTCTATCTTGGAAGTCTCTTTCAGGTCTTCAAACTTTTTTTCGCTGCCTTCCCCCCCACCTCCTTCTTTGGCTTGACTTTGTTGGACAAGGTAATGAGCAGCCTCTGTTTGTAGGTTTGGATTGATACTTCGGACTTCTTGACCTTTGTTTATGTCAGTCTTATTTCTTAGTCTCTTCATTCCAAAGTTGTTGTCTTGTTTAGTTTTGTGAGCCTTCCTTCCAAGAGAGGTTATATCCAACTTTAGGGAAACCTAGGGTTTGTTTGTGGGGTGTAGAGTGGTTTTCTATTTGCTTTGCTTACATTACTTTCTTGCAGTAGTTGATAGGCTGTTTTTCTTTTGCATTTATAAAAGAAAAAGAAAAAGAACATATAGTGTTTTAATATGCATGTAGATTAGGATTTTGTCTTTAATACACTGCATATCATTATTTTTGAAAAAAAATAAAAAAAATTGTTCTTTTGTGGCTTTCAAGTTTCTATTTGAAAAAGAAAGAGAATAGTTTTTGTTTTTTGCATTTCATTTCTCTTTGCTTAGTCATTTTGTTTCAACTTTGAGTCAAAACACCACATAAGTTTCACGCCATTTACCCTCCGACTAAAAATAGCCTTTAAAATAAATGATATAATTTAAAAATTATTAGTGAGTTTTATTTTATAGGGTCATACACCAACTAGCTCAGGCTAGACTTGTGGGATAGGGAGTTTAAACTCCCCACAAGTGTTAAAATTTCAGACATAGTTGGCCAATCACTAGGTAAACCCTTTTCTATGTTGATTGTATATGGAAAGCTCCTCTCAAATGAGAGTTAAGCACGAGGCCGCGTGGGGACTTGGACTGAGGAGATAACCCTCTGATTCCTTGTCAAAGTGTAGACCAGGGTTTTTGCACATCTGGGGATTCTATCTTAGACAGGGTTTCGGGCTTTACTACCCTGCCCATGCGTATAAACCAGGTTGCGACTGTCCCCCCAGACTGTCAATATAGTTAAGGTAGCCTTTAGTCTCTTTGACATCTAGGGTTCATACATAGGTACACCGAAAGGCTATTTCTGGTTGACCTTGGACGTGATTGGAAGGTAACCCCAGTAGAAGGTGTGGGAGGGCGGTGGGTGATTCCTCTGCTTGTGCCTAAGAACATCTACAGGGATGCCAAGTAACTGTCTATCAGCTTTCTTCTGAAAAGCATATCCTATACCTGTTTGTCTTTTTAGCTTTAGGAATTTTTAGTGAGTGCTGTGTGGTTTGTCTGTACTGAGTGTGCCTTTAGGTGTGTGCTTTGTAATTTTGGTTGCCTAACAACCTCAGAATTTGTCTCCTAGTTTGAAACTATGGATAACACTCCTTTGAACACCAACCAAGAGATCCCCATGCCACCCTGAATCTACGTGGATTCACCCTAGGGCTACTGGTGTGGTTGTTTTCCACTCCAACAGTCCTGAATGCTCTTGATGCTTCTCAAGTAAGCTCCTTATATCAAGGGCATCAAAACACTGCTCCCCCTTCACCTTTAGCTGATTCTCCTACTCCTTCTACCTCATGCGGTGAAAAAATTGATACTAGTAACCGACAGTCTAAAAGGAGTAAAAGAAGGAGGAATAGGAAGAAGGCACATGAGCAAGGGGGCACCTGTTCAACCTCTACAAGTCAAGTTGAACCTCACTACCCAGCCTCTGTAGTTCATGTTGGGGGCACCTATCCAACCTTTGTAGGTCATGTTGGATCTAAGCACTCAACCTCTGCAAGTCACGTTGATCTTCACCATCCAGCTTCTGTTGATCATGCTAGTGGAATCCTTCCAACCTTTCCAGGTCACGTCGGATCCAGTCACTCAGCCTCTGCAATTCATGCTAAGGGCACCCATTCAACCTCTGTTGTTCAAGTTGAACCTCCCCATCTAACCTCTGTAAGTCATGTTGGATCCATCCACCCATCCTCTGAAGTTCATGCTGGGGGCACACATTCAACTGCTGCAAAGCATGTTGATCCTAACCATTCAGCCTCTGTTGTTCATGCTGGTGGTGCCCATCCAACCTCTGTAGGTCATGTTGGATCTAGTCTCTCAGCCTTTGCAAGTCATGCTGGGTGCAGTCTCTCAGCCTATGTGGTTCATGCTGAAGACAATCCATCAGCCACTGCAAGTCATGTTGACACTGTTGGAGACCACCTTACTTATAAATGCCCTTCTATCACGGCGGTGCGAAGAGTTTGGTTTCATGGTCATCCCGTTTTTGAACATTTTGAAGTTTTTCAACAACCAGCCTCTCTTATTCAGGTTGGACCCAGTCACCCAACCTCTGTAGTTCATGCTCGGGGAAAAATCTCAGCCTCTGTAGGTCATGCTGAGAGAAAATAGTTAGCCACTACTAGTCATGTTGACACCATTGAGAAAACTGTTCATTTGAAGTGCAAACTTAAGTTCCCTTGTAAGCTATGCGAGGGAGATCATCTTACTCACCAGTGCCCTGCTATCATAGAGGTGCGAAGAGTGTCATCCAAGACAAAAGAATTTCCTTCTTTTGAACAACCTATAGTTTCTCAACAACCTACTCAACCTTTGGTTGATGAAGTGGTCGAACCAATATCAGCTTTGGTCGATCCCACTCTTCTTTCGGAGAGTGATCCTGATGTGATTGAATCAATGTCATCTTTGGTCCATCCCACTCTCTCTTCAGAGAGTGACTTTCATGAAGTGGTTGAATCGACTTCATTGTCAATCAATTCCACTCTTCCTTTGGAGAGTGAAGTGTCTGCTAGTCACATTTTCTTCACTGCTAGTTCAGAACTTACTGAACAAGGGGGCACTGAACTCACTTCGGATCAACCCCCACTAAGCTCTTGGATTGCTTCCTTTGATTGGGATAGCCTAGTTGAGCCACACCTTCCTTCTAATGCGTCTTTCCAGATAAAGGTCAAAGTTGAACCATACATGATTGCTCGTTGTATTGTTGATGAAGGAGCTTCAGTAAGTATCTTGTCTGCTTGTGCTTGGTGAGGCATGGGATCTCCCAGCCTTGTGTCGACTGCTAGTCAGTTACTAGCATTTGATAGAAGAACTTGTATAGCCTTGGGAATTCTTTCTCAAACACCTATTACTTTGGGTGGGAAGACTGTCTTAGTTGACTTCATGGAAATAGAAGACCCCTTGGACTTCAATATGCTCCTTGGATGTGATTATGTCTATTCCATGCAAGCTGTGGTGTCAACATTCTTTCGCGTGATGTACTTTAATCATAGCGAAGAAATTGTCACTATTGATCAGTTGGATTTTATTGATCCTTCTCCTGACCCAACTGGAGACCAGGTCTTTCCTTTATTGATTCCCAGTGTTTCTATAGATACTCCCCCACCACAGGTGAGCTATGTGGCCTCATGTCCTTCATGTTCAATTTCTATTGAGAATCAATCTCTATTTTCATTCTTTCCTTCTCAGGACTTGGTCCCAGCAGTTGACCAGGTAATGCATCCTATACAGACTATGGAGCCTGCTCTCCACTCTGTTAATCCATTTGAAAGTTTAGACATGTTTCCTATCTCGAATGATCTCCTTCCTTTAGATGAAGTCTTCCTAGAGTCTTTGATACAGTCTGATCTTCTATTGGATGTTGGTTCAGTTGTGCCTAAGACTAACCCTAATTTTCCTAGTAATCATGACCTTTCTTCTTATGTTGGTCTTGTTGAGTCTTTTGACTCTTCCTTTGAACAACAAGTCAGTGATCCTGATGAGTTTGATTTTTCTTATGAATTTTTCAACTCCCATGATACTGAGTTTGTTCCTATAGACTTCATCCTCCTTGTTGATTTTCTCTCTCCTTCTGAGGTTGATCTTACTGATTATAAAACCTCGAGCCTTGGTGCTATAGAATCTTCAGAATCTTCTTTAGTCGATTCTGCCTTGACTTTACTTTTTATAGAAGATAGCAAAGTCACATGTGTTTCTCCCAAAGTGATTTGCATCGGATATTTTCTTCTGAATATGATCTTGATGCTGTTGTTTCTTGGAGACAGGATTATTAGTTGGATTCATAGTTGTTTACTGGCCTCGCCTTGTTTTTCAAGTTGTAACTACATTTTCATGTGCCCTGCTTACGCTTATGAGCCTGATGTCGGCTTCCACACTTTTAGCTCATTGTATAAGCCCTCATCTTTGCTCTCATCATCGCTCAGCCTTGTATCTTTTTGCCTTTGCAACTTGACATCTTTTACCTTGAGGAGACATTCCCCGAGTGTCTTTATCTTGCTCATGTTCCTTGCATTATGCATAGGTCTGTTCCTTGCGCTTGGAACTAGTTTCTCCTTCTTATGACACTCGTCTCCTTGCATTTAGAGCATTCTTTCTGCTCTGCTTCGAGCTCATTAAAAATAGTAAGGAGGCCGTGAGTTGACTTTTTCGGACTCGTTAAAACTTCACGGGAAAGATATTGAGTTTCTTTAGACCCAGGTCTGACTCCTCAAAATAGACTTGACTTCCGAGTAAACTTGTTCATTCAGTCTCGTTAAGAATATGTGAATGGGCATCCACATTGGTGGTAGGTTATCACTTTCTCAGACCATGTGGAATAATATGAGAAAGGAACACTCTCTTTTCTGTGGAATTGAGAAGAGTATTCTTAGGTATAGGTTTATCACTTTTTCGGACCTGAGGGACTAAATTTACGGAAAATGAGCACCCGATATGAGCTCAGTTTTCTCTTTTTCGTGCTCTGGACCAAAACATGAAAAATATTTCGAGTGTACTTTATGTCTTTGTCATGCTCGTTAAACCCTAAAGAACAAAGCATCGAGTTTACTGTTGTAAGCCCCATTTCTCGTAATTAAATGGATATTTCCAAGTGATCTTGCCTTCCTTCACACTCGTAAAACTCAGGCTATATGCTGCTTTTGAAGGAGCGTTGGGTAGGTAGTAATTTAACCTTTTTCGGACCTCCCCGTCTAAGTATGAAAAAGGTGCACTTTTTCTTCTTCGAAATTTAAGAGAGTTCTTCTTTGGTATGTTTTATACTTTTTCAGCCTCAGGAGACTAAATTGTACGAAAAAGCGCCCCCCTGGAGTCTTCTTTGGAGTTTTCAGACTCTCTAAACTATGAAAACACCATCGAGCATGCACTAGTTTGGGCTCGTAAAATCCACGAATAAGTGCTTTATCAAGCATTAATCTGTCTTTTCTTCAAGCTTTCCAAAAATGAAGATGGTCCCGAGTTTGCTTTCTTGGACTCGTTAAACCTTTACAAGAAAGAGGGGAAGGGAAGTTCATTCACATGTTTTTTACATCATGGTAGCAAGTCTTGTTTCCTTGAACAAAGCACCAATTTTGAGTTTATCAACAGTTGGGTCCTAGTATTTTGACCTTATCCCGGTTCAGAGTTTCTTACTCCTCCAGTTGGTCTTTTTTCCAATTATATGGGGAATCTGTCAATGTCTCCTACATTGCAGATTTGTATCATTGGTCCCTTTTGTGTCAAAAGCTACCTAATTCACTTTTGTGTCGTGCTCACTGTTCAAGGATTAAACCTTTGTCGGCCATTCTGCAGTTGCCTTGACGTTCGTGTTAGATGATGAAGGATGCCTTAATGCCTTTCTTCCAATGGATCTCTTCCTATCGACTGCAACACATCTTTCTCTAGGAATGAGATTTAGATTTTTATGACAATACCTTGGGGATTGTTGTCATCAGTGGAAATTTCCCTCGCTATTGGGTAGTAGGAATACCTTAATGTCTCCTACTTGATGGATTCTTCAAGTGTTCAACTTCAAGTCCTTGTATTCACACTTGTTAGAATGTACTAGGTGCCTTGGGGACCATTTTCATTAATGGTGGTTTCCCTCACGTTTGTTAACGGTTCTCATTATTGATCAGTAATCAAACGGTTTCCTCCATGTTCGACTTCAACTCCTTTATTCGCATGGTTAGGATTCATACCTTTTTTTGGGCAGTTTGTATTGAAGACCTTGGGCTGACAATAGCATCGTCATTTTGCTATTGCCCAAGTTGCGCAAGACCTTGTTACATTTTATATGACATTTTTGCTGAGACGTAGATCCACCTTGTATTCTTGTGGCTATGCATTAGAGGAAATTTAAGGTCTGAAATGGGCCTCCTAAGGAAAATAATAAAATAATAATTATTAATTTTTGAGGAAGAATGAAAAAAACTACTTTTTTTGTTTGTATTTTTGACATATCTCCCTGTGTTTTTACTCAAATTATGAGCGGAAGAGATCGTTGGATGAGGAATTTAATTCCACATCCAATGAGTGCCCACTCTGTATATTTTTGACATACCCCACTACCCCAAAAACAAGAAATACTTGAAAATGTGATGATGATGTCATCATCACATTTTTTGAGGTATTTCTTGTTTTTGGGGTAGAGGGGTCTATAAAAAGTATGTAGTGTGGATACTCATTGAATGAAGAATTAAATTTCGCATCCAACGAGCTCTCCCGCTCAGAATTTGAGTAAAAACACACAGAGATATGTCGAAAATACGAACAAAAAAAGTAGTTTTCTTTTTTGACAAATATATCAATCCAACCATTATGTTTGACTGATTTTATTGAAATTCTATTGGTTTTTTAATCCCAAATCACAAAATTTATTGTTGGCACATTTTCTTATAAGGCCCATTTTAGACCCCAAACTTCCTCTAATGATCGATTATCAAGTATGGATCCACCTTGTTCATTTGTGGCCATGAATCCTTTAGATTTGATATGGCGCCTTTTTGCATATTGAGCGACCATGATAGTTTCATCAGTTATACATATGTTGGATCCACCTATATCTTTATGGAAATTATTTGTATATGGACTTGTATGCCCCAGAGATAAGTTTTTTCTGACATTTATCTCTCTTTCAGGTACCTTTGTTCGAGCCTTTTGATCTTGGATTCTTTGCTCTCTCCATACTCAATTGTTTCCTTTATAATGTAGTTCAGCTATCATCTTCCCTATAACCTCATACATTAGGGGGTATCTATTATAGCTCAAAATGACACATCTCTTCCTGTGACCACTTTCCCATGATTTCGTTGCATGTCGACACTTCCATGATGACACTTCATAAAAGTCATTGAAAGTCAATGAAAAAACACCTAACTTGGAGGACCCATATCGTAAGTTATATAAATCCGTTTGACCTCATCTCTACACCATTGGAAAATTATTTATGTTAAATAAAACTTTCTAGAAGAAACCAAAGTCTGAAAATTCCCAAAAATACCCTAAAAATGAGTTTTTTGATGTGTACGTGACTTTCCTTAAGGAAACCCGCGTACGTATGCGAGTTACTATATATAATAGTCACGTATGCCTTAAATACATGAATTTCTACATTGCAACCCACGTATATATTCTTGTGTACATGACTGTTGTTTCTGCAACCCACGTACGCCTCCTGAAAATGTAAAAAAAATACGAATTTTGAAATTTGGGTAGTTTGGGTAGTTATGCAACTGGCTCCTTCAGTTGTAACTTCTTTGTCGTTGACCCTAACTCTTCATAAAGCATATAAATAGAGGTAGGGAGGTCCATGAGAGGGGACTTGAATCTTTGCATTGTTATGCTGGAGGATTTGGAGCTATCTTTGCCCACACCTTTTCCCTAGAAGCATTCTCCTTGTGTTGTAGAGTTTGGAGGCTGAGTTCCTTGGAGAAGAGAAGCAGTAGAACTAGATCAAGGTTTTGTGAGGTGCCGAACTTGAAGAGAAGGTATACTTGTACTTGTTTTCAAGATTAATAAAGATGTGATGTCCTCCTTCTTCCCAAATCATTGTTCAATGTGTGATTGAATCTCTATTTATGATCTGATGTTGATGTTAATCAGATTATTATTTCATGTTTATTTGACTATCATTGCTCTATATGTGGTCATATTGGTTTGAGGAAGGTATAATTCATTTTGTAGGTCTCTTGGAGAAAGAGGAGCAAGAGCAAAAAGAAAAGGATTGAAGGGATGCTTGGATCAACCTTCATTTGGCTAAGGTATGAACCATTCTAATATTTGAAAATTGCTTATATATACTTGTAGAACCATTTGCATCCACCTTTCAACCCCAGTACGTTGATGGCCTCTTAAACCCTAGCCATAGGAAACTTTCCTTTACAACAGCCACCACACCCACGAAACACCTATAGTGTTGCACAACCAAACCATATCCCCAGTTACTCATAGATGATGGCTTAGTCTAGAGTGACCTCCTCCTATGCACATCCCATGCCAAATCAGCATGCCCATGGGATGACTTGGCTGACACAGTCGTATTCGGGACAAGTGGCCAAAATTTTAGCTCCTCCGGTCTACTAGGCACCACCATTGCAACACGCTTCGGCTCCAACCCTATCCCCTCCAGTTTCCACGGGACAGGTTTTCACTCAGTGGAACCTTCCCAATCAACCTACCCCCAACAACCAAAAAGGGAAGGGAAAGAAAAATCAAGGAAGGAACTGAGGTAATAATCAGCCACAAGGAGGCGACCAACAACCTAACCCTCCCAACAACAACAATGCTAACCCATCGGCACAGAACCGCCAACATCCTGATCGACCTGAAAAGAACCCTCAGTTATAGACTAATCATCTGTGTGCTTTATGCAAAACCTACGGCCATTAAACCCATCTGTGCCCTCACATGGATCATGTCCGACAAATTCTCTAGAATGAATCTCAACGCGATACCAATGTGGCGGCCTAGGCTCAGCCCAAACCAGCACCACCAGCTCCTCCGTCGATGGTGCTCCAAAACCCCCTCCCACACCAAGGAATGGTTTCAACCACATCCTTGGCCCCACCTTCTCCCACTGCTCCCGCCGCGGCCGCACTTGCAGAGACTGGTGTCCATCACCTAATGATAATGTCAACTGAAGAAGTCAACCTACAGACTCGATGCAACCAATATGGCTCCACCACAGAAACCACTGACCCATCAACAAAATCTACCTCTAACACTTCTAGCATGCCCCTCCACTTTCCTACACCCCCTAGTGATGGGGCGGCCATAGTTCCATGGTTTCCTATACAACATATCGCCAACAACACAACTGCTCAAGCTGCCTCAAATTATAAAATTATTGATGACTTCCCCCAATCACCTACAACCATGTCCACTCTAGAAGTGCTCAAAACTTTCCTGACCCAACGAAAAGTGTTGTTATCCGCACTAGGTGTCATGGATCCCTCTGATTCCAAGTTGATCATGTTTGATCTTGATCAAGGAGAACCTTGAATGCCATCTACCATCTCCTTCCAAGTTTTGGTCTCAATTTGAAATTTGGTCATACATTAATGTATCATTGATGAAGTGGAATCCACTTGTTTTATGTTGACTTTTGTATGGAAGAAACTCGGTCCCCCTACCCTCCAACTATCCACTACCGCCCTCCGCGCCTATGATGGTCCCTCTATAAAGGCCCAAGGCATTGTTCTTAATGTTCCTATTTCATTATCCGATAAAACGGTTTTGATTTACATTGAGGTTATTAACGCCTAACTTGATTATAACCTCCTCCTTAGATGCAGCTACATGTATTCCATGAGAGTTGTGGCCTCCACCATCTTTCAACTCCTGATGTTTCCTCATGATGGAAAGATCGTGACGGTCAACCAGTTAACTTAATACGATCCATAGGGGCTGGCCACACCGAAACGTGTCATTCTTACCATTGATAGCGTGTCCATCCCTTCCTTATCTGTTGTGGGCCCGATATTGTTTGTCAACGTGCCTATGATGAACACCTTCCCATCTTTACCACCTCCCCCTACACCAACTAAGATAGCAAATTTGTGTACTATCTCATTCAGTACCATCCTGACCACACCACAAAATTAGTTGCAACCCTAACCACTATCACCCAGGAATTATTGGGGTTCATTCTCAATTCACATGATTCCCTTCTTGTTTCGACCATCTGGTATCATGAGCAATCATGTAATGGCTACTCTTAATTTACCTAATTTAACATTGGGAATTCCTGTGTGCTACCTTGAACCACCAACCCCACCTTTGATGCCCCAAGTTGTGTTGAATCTCGTCCAACCTATTGAGGTAAAGTCACACCCTCCCCATGGCCCATTGAATACACCTTTCATTCCCAAGCCTACCCCTCCTCTCCCAAAGAAGGTTGGGGGAAATACCACCAAAATGACAACCGAGCCTCATTCAACACCACCTGGCACTTTATGTGACGTCTAGGGTCATGAAACACAAAATTTTCCAGAGATACCTATCCTTCGCACACACATAGATGCTATGGATACAAGCAATGGTACTTCAGTAGTCATCATCTTAGCTCCACCAAAAGTCAAGAAAAAGTCATTGAGGAAAAACCATGTGTGCGCAATTTGCGGCTTGTATGGCCACTATTCTCACCATTTCCCAGACTTGGATGATTATCGGGCCGTCCTTGCTAACCTACAGAACTACTCTCGTGAGTCTGAAATCACCATCATTGAGGAAATTCACCCTCTAGCTTCCTCCTCGAACACCACCACTATATACATGATATCTAGTTCCGCTAGCCTTTCCATCTCCTTAGACCTTGAAGATCCTTCTGATCTATCCAATTGTTGTTTCATCAACAACGAGGAGATCCTGGAAGCTCTGTCAACTCCTGAATACCCTTGGGATGATATGCACCATCACTCATTTTTTATTCCTGAGGAACCTTTATCATTTTCGGATCAGTATTCAGTCGAAGACAAAGACTTCATTCATGGTAAGGTCGACTGGTTCAAGAACCCCATCTCGACTCCCGATGCCTCTGAATAGGGAAACATGGCTAATATTTCTCCCACCATCAAGGTTAACACCTCAACCAACCCATAGGTATTGAATACATTACACTCGGAGCATCATGCTCCCCTGAAGAAGTCACTTCCTACAAAGCACTTTTTCAGGAGTTTCGTGATATCTTTTCTTGGTCCTATACCGAGATGTCAGGGTTTGATCCATCTATCATTGAACATCATATCAACACATGGCTTGATGTGGCACCTATTCACCAAAAAAAAAGACCAATTCACCCTTCAAAGGCTGTTATAGTCAAAGCTGAGATCGAGAAACCGTGCATAACAGGTTTCATATACCCCATCGCGTATACCACTTGGGTTTCTAATCCTGCTCCCATTAAAAAAAACAAGGTACCATCCGTGTATGTATTGGTTTCCGCGATTTGAATTTGGTATGTCCCAAAGAAAACTTCCCCACTCCATTTATTGACCAAATCATTGACACTTGCACTGGACATGAAGTCTTTTCTTTCATGGATGGTTTCTCTGGGTATAACCAAATTCAGATTCGAAAAGAAGACCGGTACAAGACTGCTTTCGCAACCCCCTGGGGCACGTTTACATATCAAGTCATGCCATTTGGCCTCAAAAATGTTGGAGCCACTTTTCAGCAAGCCATGAATTTCTACTTCCATGACCTTATTGATATCATACTGGTCTACTTGGTTGACCTCACGGTTCGCTCACAGAAGCGTTCACAACATCTGGATGAATTACGACAAGTTTTCTGACGATGCCGCAAATATAGTGTCCTCTTGAAACCTCTCAAGTTTGTGTTTTTTGTCCCAACTGGTCATTTACTTGGGTTCATCGTCTCTCACAAAGGGATTTCGGTCAACCCTCTCAAGGTTCAAGCCATTCTGAATCTTTTGTCCCCATGTACTTTGTGCCAACTACAGAGTCTCTAAGGCAAGGCCAACTTCCTCACCGTTTTATTATGGATTATGCAAAAAAATTCCATGGTTTCTTACGACTGCACCATACCAACATTCCTTTTGTTTGGGATAAGCATGACAAGATGCTTTTAATGCATTAAAACAAGCTCTGGCCTCCGCCCCATTGTTGTCTGCACCCGACTTCACCAAGAATTTCATTCTCTATATATTGACATCTGAAAATGCCATCACTGAAGTTTTATTCCAAGAAGACGATGCTCATCAAGAGCATGTGATATATTACATTGGTCAGAAGCTGTCTGGACCCCCTCTACATTATTCACATGAAGATAAGATGGCCCTCGACGTTTTTCTGTTCAAAAGCTACGCTATTACATCCTTTTGAACCACAATAGGGTTGTGGCCAATTCCAACCCCATGAGGTACCTCTTGAGTCGTTGCCTCTTACAAGTTGGCGTTGCCAAGTGGATTTTCATTCTTCAGGAATTCGACTTAGATTTTGTTTCCCCCAAGAGAACCAAAGCTTTAGAGTTAGCTACACTAATGACATACCTTCCTCCGTTGTCTACATCACCACCGATCATGATCAACCTTCCTGAAAAATTCCTATTTGTCATTTCCACAAAATATCCATGGTTTGGGGGCATCCTCCTGTACCTGCACACACACAAATTTGGGGATCACCTAAGCTGCGAAGATAGAAGGGGAATCCGACATGAAACTTCTCTCCATCTCCTCATTGGGGATGTTTTGTACCTTCGGGGCATTGATACCATATTACACCGCTTCCTCAACACCAGTAATCCTCCACTTACTACCCTTAGGGCAACGGACAAGTTGAATTTGTTAACAAGATCATCAAAACCATCCTCCAACAGATGGTAGGAAACCATAAAACCAACTAGAACCATATTTTATTCTCAACTCTCTGGGCCTGCGGGAAATGAACAAAAACCGCCACTGGCTTTACCCGATTCCACCTATTCCACGGTGTCAAGTTGGTACTTCCCATTGAGTTCCAAATTCCATCACTCTACCTTGCCATAGAGATCCTTCCTGATACATCACCATTAGAAGAATTCCTTATTTTGCTTGAACAGACCAATGATGACCATCATGCTTCCCTCCAAGAAATTGAAGCAACTAAAATTCGATCGAAGTCACATTTTGACTCCCATGTTTACCCTCGCACCAATAGCGAATGCAATCTAGTCCTTGTTTACGAGCAAGCCAGCGATAAGTTTGGAAAAGGGAATTTTGAATCAAAATTTTGAATCCATGTGGTACGACCCATATGTCGTTCATCGCAGCCTCAACAAGGGGGAGTACAGTGTTTTTGACTCCAATGGCTACCTCTTGAAGAATCCCCACAACGGGATCTACCTCAAGAGGTTCTATGCCTGATCTCTCTACCATGAATCACTTGTAGTATAATCTTTATTTTTTGTTTTACACCGTTCTTGAAATGAGTCTTACATGATTATTTCCTTGACCGCTCCAAATGGATCCTACCTGGCATCGCTACATTGGATTTGTCGACGGAGCAAGTAGATGGTCTCCTAATCTCACCTCAGCTGTGTGGGTTATCAATTCCCCATCACATGAGTTGATCCATATCGACATAATGTATGTTGGAATTTATACCAACAACCAGGATGAGTGCGATGGTGTCATTAGTCTCCTGGCCACTACCCTCCAATTGCGTATTTGTCACCTTGATGTCTTCTTAGACTGCCAACTGCTTGTCTCCCAATTGAATAACTACTACCGGGTACATGATCCTTATCTCTTTAGAAAGTTCCTTTGCACTAAACAGTTGGTTAGAAATTTTGAATCCATCACATTCATACATGTTCCCAGAAACCTCAATAGTGTAGCAGACCAAATGGATAATGACGTTCTAGAGTGGCATGTTCACCATTGCATATAAGAAATTAAAAAATGCATCAAGCATCATCATATAATCATGCATACACACGTCATATACATCATCTAGGCATTTTCATCATAAAAAGACTCATATAAAAACCATAAAAAGTGCATCCACATGCATATCTGATTCTGATTCTGATTAGC
Organism: Pseudotsuga menziesii; assembly: GCA_001517045.1. NCBI lineage: Eukaryota > Viridiplantae > Streptophyta > Pinopsida > Pinales > Pinaceae > Pseudotsuga > Pseudotsuga menziesii. The sequence goes on from LPNX010240687.1 coordinate 258,110, forward strand.
AGGAGGAGGAATCTGATTCTAATTAGCAGCTAGTGGTGTTGCCACTAGTGCGGTGGTGCACTAGGACTTTTGTATTGGTATGTATGCTTAGCTGAGAAAGCTTATGGAGATTCTCATTTTGTATTGAACACTATGACATGATATGTATATATATATCATGTCATAGTGTTCAATACAAAATGAGAATCTCCATAAGCTTTCTCAGCTAAGCATACATACCAATACAAAAGTCCTAGTGCACCACCGCACTAGTGGCAACACCACTAGCTGCTAATCAGAATCAGATTCCTCCTCCTGGTACTCCGACTATGTATCCTCCTCTGTGTCCTCCTCATCATTGGATTCCTCCTCATACTCCATTGATGCGTCACCCTGGGCCACCACTTGAACATACTCAGCCGTGACTGCAATCCTCTTCATCAAGGGGTATTAAATTGAGCACATAGATCTGTGGACAAACACACAACTCACATGATAGATCACACAATTTACTCAGTTATTGAAGAATGAAACAGTGCAAAAATGGCTTGCAGCTGTGAATGCTTTTCATTAATCAAAGAGTAATTAGATAGATAATTACAATGAAGTACAATGGCTTTAATAGCCACAAGCAATTCGAATCCACATGAGGAAGTTCAAATTGATTAGACTCTACTTGACTGTAGGTAACCAAGACCTTGTCTAAATCACTATCGGAGGACTCAATAGTTAACTGACCTTGTCTAAACCATAACCGAAGTTCATCGGAGCTCTAAAACACAAATCTAGTGTTACATTCAGTGTTGACTAAGGTTAACTGACAGTGGTAGGTGAGAAATGCACCCCACATGTGTTCAGTCAAGTAAACCTAGCGCTAACTGAATGTAGAGGACTAGAACTGAATGTAACTGACTCCTAACTTAGCTTGACTAGTCATTAACTGAAGTGAACTGACCTTGGTTGGTTTCGGCACTCCCAGTGGCTTCCTAAATTGTAGGGATTGGTCTAGGAGGCTCCTAAAACTGATGCAATCAAGTGCAATCAGTGGCAGTGAGACTCAATTAGTGTTCCCCACACTTTAGTAACTGAAACATGTGCCCCAATTAGGTCAAGTGGACTCGATGGTGTTAATGACTTTAAATAGACTGGATGGACTCCCGATTTAGACATAAGACCAAATTTGGACAAGGGAGGATTAATAATCCTAACACCCCCCCTGAATGCTAACTTGGACAATTTGTGGGCCCTGGTAACTAAGACCATAGGTCACCCATTACATCAAGTAAAGTAAAGTAACTGCTAAAAAACAAGGTGCTGGGGAAAAAACCACATGGGAAAAAATCCCCCCCTCTAATTAAGCAGGAAGAATCAAGATCAATCTAGTTCTTCTGTGCACAAGTATCCTAGGGCCTAGCATGTGAAACTCTCCATCATTATGTCTGGAGGAATCTTCCTCTTTGGAAGAAGAATGATATGCTCAACTAAATCAGAAATATAGACAGTTGCCGGATGAAGACTAGACCCATGTAGAGCAACTGAAGTCAACTGAAAAGTGAGAAAAGGTTCTTGAGAATTAAAAGAATGTGAGGAACACTCAAGAAACTGATATGTTGCATCCATGAACAGCAAACGATGAGTGGTAAGAACAGCCCCAAGTGTTAGGAGCAGGTGTCCAGGTGGATGTAGAAAATCTTCCTCTTTACTAGTTCTGTGAGGAGATGAGCATGTGATCAATGGTAGAGAAGCACTGGGACTGTTGAGAGTGAATTATTGAGCTCCATATTCTGATATATCTTCTGAAATAGATAATGAATCACATAATAAAATATCAGCAACCTCATATGAGGAAACTAACACCAAATCCCCAGCAGCAGTTTTGAAGAGAAAGTGCGGTACTTGATTTTTCACACCGGAATTGGTGAGAGCAGCTACAAGCATGACTGAAGGCTTTTGTATTTTAAAATATGAACCAAATAATATCAGATCATAAATTAAATCAAATCTAAATAGGTTCAAAAAAGATCCAAAACTGTGAAATGGAATCAAATCCCCAGTAGCAGTTTTGTAGGAGACTTGTGGTACTTGTTTCTTCACACCGTTGATGAGAACAACTACAAGTGGTACTGAAATATTATGAATTTGATATATTAAACCAAGAAATATCAAATCAAATCTAAATAATATCATATCATATCCGATAAGGTTAATATCAGATTCAAATAAATGGTTAACCGAGACGGTGGATGCACAGCTTTCTTCTTCTTCAAAATTATGAATTTTGGTGCATGCAATCCTGCAGGAATTTGCTGGAAAATATAGATCATGGGGAGCGAATGGACCACTCTGGTAATCTGATATTTCTTCCAAAATATCCAAGGTATCATATATTTGCACACCAGCAGCAACATTAGAGGGAGAAAAATCAAATTTCTCTTCACTTTCGGAAGCAATTACTAGTAAATTTTGCACAAAATTTAAAGGAAAATCACCGGTGAATGTTTGCATGGAAGTGCAGCAGAATTTTTCTTCAATATCAGAGATTTGAATGTCTTCTTCTGTTTCAGAAATACGATAATATGAGATATCAGAGATCTCATGAACTTCCGGAGCATCAGGAGAAGGAGTCATTGCATGGAGACTGTCTTCAATTCGAATTGACTGTGTAGAATCTTCTGCTTCTTCTTTATCTTGAACAACTTCATTAGAGAGAGTGGAGGCTGAGATTTTTGGATCAAGGATGCTTATGGTGTTGGATGTTCCAAAAGTTCCATCACTTTTATTCAGCCAGTTAATCTTACTAAAACACTCTTTACCGAGCCCAATAGACACCCGACAAAGACCTTGTCTCATCAAAGATGAAATCATTTCGAAGTTGTACCCGCAAAACAAAACAAAATGATCCAGTAGGAGATTTGAGGAGGAGAAGTGCCTTTTCCACCGAGGCTCTGATACCATATTAAATTGAGCACATAGATCTGTGGACAAACACACAACTCACATGATAGATCACACAATTTACTTAGTTATTGAAGAATGAAACAGTGCAAAAATGGCTTGCAGCTGTGAATGATTTTCATTAATCAAAGAGTAATTCGATAGATAATTACAATGAAGTACAATGGCTTTAATAGCCACAAGCAATTCGAATCCACATGAGGAAGTTCAAATTGATTAGACTCTACTTGAATGTAGGTAACCAAGACCTTGTCTAAATCACTATCGGAGGACTCAATAGTTAACTGACCTTGTCTAAACCATAACCGGAGTTCATCGGAGCTCTAAAACATAAATCTAGTGTTACATTCAGTGTTGACTAAGGTTAACTGACAGTGATAGGTGAGAAATGTACCCCACATGTGTTCAGTCAAGTAAACCTAGCGCTAACTGAATGTAGAGGACTAGAACTGAATGTAACTAACTCCTAACTTAGCTTGACTAGTCATTAACTGAAGTGAACTGACCTTGGTTGGTTTCGGCACTCCCAGTGGCTTCCTAAACTATAGGGATTGGTCTAGGAGGCTCCTAAACTGATGCAATCAAGTGCAATCAGTGGCAGTGAGACTCAATTAGTGTTCCCCACACTTTAGTAACTGAAACATGTTCCCTAATTAGGTCAAGTGGACTCAATGGTGTTAATGACTATAAATAGACCGGATGGACTCCCGATTTAGACATGACTCCTGATTTAGACATATGACCAAATTTGGACAAGGGAGGATTAATAATCCTAACAAGGGGACCCACTCGCGAGGCACGCAATAACAGAAAATGATTAGGTCATCATTAAGACACTCCGACACTCTTGAGTGGGTGGTTCTATCCCCTCCACCCTGCCTCTCTGTCACTCATAACCTGTGGGCGTGCATGGTCCGACATATGCACATACACACAGTACATCATTAGTATCTGTTGTACACATAAAATGGATAACACTAATCTAGTGAACTATATATGAATGAAATCACACAAAACATCATGTATACATACCATCAGGTCCCCAGGCATGTCCTGGAGGTGGGGGAATCTCCGGATCTACCCTGTAGTCCATTGCTACGTATAGATAGCCCTCGACGAGGACTTGTAGCTTCCTCCACTATGATAACAACTCTTGAGGAAAGAATCAACCCACTAAGATGCCTCCCTCTCAGATCAGCATCTCACTCCACCTATGCATACGGGGCTCCTGAGGCCCGCCATCCCGCACTACCAAATGCACATGAAGGGTCGGTAGTCTCTCGAAAAAGAAAGGGTTAAAACATGAGGGGAAGCATAAATCCCCTCTCATAGTCCCGGCATGGTTCAACGAACGTCGAACCATGGTCAAGTACATTTTGTCCCACCGATAGTAGGTGCCCCCCATCACATGCTCCACAATCTGGAGCTGCACCCTTGATATCTTGTGTGATTCAGATGACCCTAAGATTTGTAGCACCATCACTGCCATAGCCTGAGTCAAGAGAATCTCGATGTCACACATCAAGATGTACGACCCATACATAGTAGCAGAGGCATAACAATGCCTCTCACAAATATCATCCAGTGTCACCCCGTGTGTGAGCTTCAGCGTGGTTTCGTCGATCACACCTAGCATCAGGAGCCCAGCTAGAAAGTAAATATCATAGAGTGTGATCTCTATCTGCTCCCCCTAGACGATGAAGCACTCCACATTCGTATCCAATAAAACCACCAATGTCTCTAGTAGTCTAGCGGTCTGCATAAGTGGAATCTGAAAGTAATTTAACAACCCACTTCAGGAAAGCGTGTCCACCACTCCCGCATCTCTCAATGCCTACCCTCGCAAGGTCCCAATATCCCGCTGTCGGCACACTGCCCCAACATCTTGCACATCAAACTAATCCTTGTTAGGCTCCATCTCACATAAAAATCCTCATCTAGGAATGAAGTCACTTCTATTAAGCCATTCTAAGCAACCCAAGTCGTGCTTAATCACTGAGAAGATGCAACTCAGTCGCACTCTTTTAGTAGGCAGATGTGACCCAGGTCATGCATATCTCTTCGACAGGTGCAACTGGGTCGTGACTGTCTGACCATTAAGAGTGACCTAGGTCTTGAATTTTCCCTCGAAAAGCACGACCCGACCCTACGGACCCTTCCAGTTCGGCAGGGGAACTTGGATGAGTTAAAACCAAATGCAAACAAGTGAAAATGATGGTTTCAACGAGCACTCTTACCTGCAAGTCACAAATTTAAAAAACCACCAGTCGAAATGAAAGAAATAAGAAAGAGATCTATGGGGTTGTCCACTCCAATTCAGCACTGAACAACAACAATGACACATGTCAAGTGGTTCCCCCCTGTTTATAGGTGTCCATTAGGTATGTTTTTCTTTTGTGCCCCACATAGTCATTTGGAGTCTATTTGGGACATCATTTGTGCCATTGGGTTCGATTTTCCTCCCTCTTTATGTTGATGAGACCCTTGTATCATGTTCTCAATATGTTTTTTGGGCCATTTCTTGGAATCCACCTCGGTTTGAGTGCCATCACATGAATCTCCTCTTGTACATATTAACGCATTCACGAGCCATTCTCTCCACCCATACTCCAAAATCGACCATTTTTCATCACCATCCATTGTCTGGCAAGGGGGCCCCATGAGTGTTCTGCATTTTATACCCATCATCCATGTTCAGAAAATAACCTCTTTCCATATATCAAACACTTCCCCCTTGCTTGATTTACCATTATGGAGTTTATGTTAAGCTCTTTTCTGTCTCTTAATAGAATGAAAAGATCATTGAGCACGCTTGCTTCCTTTCACACTCGTTAAAGTATTTGAAAGGGCGTCTATGTAGCCTCGTTTACCTCCTTTTTTAGACTATGTTGACTATCATAAGAAAAGGACCACCTTGGCGCACTCAGGACATGAACATTTTCCTTTTGCATCCTTTTATGCTTTCTCGGGCATTGGGACCGAACTTTACAAAAAATCTCATCATGGGTTGTCTTTAAGCTTTTTTCCAACCTTCTCATCAAGAAAAGATTTCCAAGAAAAATTGGTTTCGTTCATGCTCGTAAAAGTATTTGAATGATCGTCCAGTTAGTATAAGTTTAACCTTTTCCAACCTGATTGGACTACATATAGTAAATATTTCTCCCTTCCCCAAATATAGGGAGAGCACTCCTGCATGCACTCTATCCTCTTTTCGGACTCAGAAGACTACATACGAAAAAGATACCACACTAGAGTCTTCTTTCTATTTTTAGACTCTCTAGAAATGAAAACACCATTGAGCATTTACTTTCTCGGGCTCACTAAAAATACACAAGATTGTGTCATAACGGTGTCTTTCGAGACCACTCTATATTAAAGTTTGGTAGCTTTCCCACATTGATTCGCCTTTCTTTAGATTATTTTGCACTGAGTCTTAATTGGATCCCCTAAGTAGTCATGTTCCAATTACCTCCCTCAATACTTCCCATTTGTAGTTATCTTCCCGGTATTACAACTATGATCCCTATCCCATGAGTTAGTTTCATTTGCTGTCAGGTTAGCCCTGCTGTAATACTTTGAACAAGGGAAGTTTGAGTCCCCCGTACTCCCCTACCCTTGTTCCCCCATTCAGTGTGTGAGTCCCTATATTGTCCCACACCTTTGATTATTGCCTTGATTAGTTGCAGGTCTCCCTCTGTCAACATCAACACATCTATGCTAGAGGATAAACTCATAGGTCCTTGTATCTTGGTTTCATTCACCTTATTGACGAGTCCTTGGACCACTTGATAAGATTCATTAGTGCTGTTATAATAATCAACCCATTGTTACCCATATTTGACATTAATTAAATCATTTTTGTCTTATTCCTAGAATCCTAGATTCCCTCTCTATGCTAGTTGACTTCTACATGTTCCTAGAAGTCAATACTTGCTAAATTGGGTCATGGAGCACTTTGGAATCATCCTGGAAACATATTTAGCATGTCTTCTTTATTCTTGGTTCCTTAAAGTACATATCTGTTTTTTCTGAAAGCTGCCTTGCTTTACATATGTTTTAAGGCATAAAGGAAAAACTAGTCTAGGGGAACTTGCCTTGTTTTTTGGCCGCATCATCCTCCTTCCTTTTCTCCATATAAAAGAATGAATGAGTTGTATTTCCACCACATATTATCTTTCCCACTTTCTTTAGCTAATTCGTGAGGATCTTCATGGATTTGGAAAGTCCTTTTTGCACCTATGGGGGATTTGACTTGTTTTAGTAAGCCTGCTTTTTGACCAATTCGAATAGAAACCTAGTGCTTTAAAATATCTCATGTAATTATATATTTGAGAAGCCTATTACTTCATATGGTTGGATAATGTACACTTATTCAATATAGGATTAAGTTATGCTCCAATTTCAGTCTCCTTTTGTGTGAATTTTGCATGTTTGATTAGCAATTTTGTGAGTGTAATTGATCTATCTCTTGGGTTCAATTTCCACATGGTATCAGATCCTTTTTGGATCAATTTCTCTGCTCCCAAATTGTTATTGCAGGTTTGACATCACTGACTGGGGGCGCATTCTGCTGACTAAAGGGCACATGAGCTGAGATATGGACCAATCTCAAAGGATCATATTGACACTATTCAATTTCTTCGAATGGAAAGATGAGATGGAGATATTGTTGAGAGAAAAAGGGCTCTATAGGGTTACCATGGCTATTGAGGCAGATCCCAATGCAGCTGCAGAGAAAATCAAATGGTACAACAGGAGGGATGAGTCCTATGGTATTTTGTGTCCGAGTATTTTAAGAGACCTCCTCTTTCATCTTGATTCATTGACATCTCCTAATGAGGTGTGGGAGAATCTTGAATATATTTTTGGAAATACAGATGAGATGAGAGGACATCAAATCGAGAATGAATTGATCTCCTTGAATCCTAGTAGCTTCGAATCATTGCAACTCTATTTTACCAAGTTTTTGCAACTCTATTTTACCAAGTTTAAGGCCCTTGTTTTGCAGTTAAAACAATGTGGGATTGAAAAGAAGGAGGAGAAACTAGCTTTGACAATTCTCTCAAAGCTTGGTCCTGACTATTCATTGTTTGTTTTGACCTTCTATGCCACTTATTGATAGCTCGAACTTGGAAGATGCCTAATCTTGTTGAGTTCATGGAATCCCTCACTCAGGAGCAAGATAAACTGGTGATGATGGGAACCATCAAACCTTCCAAAGACCAAGCTTTGGTTGATGGAGATTTGAAGGTGGACTAAAAAAGCAAGAAAAAATATAAAAAACCACCTGATCAAAAGAGAGACAAGGAAAATTCTCAAGAGGAGTCCTTAGTCTCCAAGAAGAACCCCCAGAAGAAGAAGAACAAAGGAGAAATGAGCAAGTGCACATACTGCAGTAAGGGCTATCATCCTGAGAGCTCTTGTATGAAAAAGTAGATAGACATGTTGACCCAACTCCTGGAGAGGAACAACATCTCCATTCCTGATCGCTCAAAGAAGAGGGAAGGAGGATCAAATTTAGAAGACAAGGAGAGAGTACATGCCTTGGTTGCTGGCACCTCAAGCTCACCTAGTTTCATCATTGATTCTGGAGATTCCAGACATATGGTTTCGACAAAAGAGATCTTCTCTTCTCTTGAAATGTCGAAAGGTCCAGCAATAGTTTTGGGAGATAACTCTCTGAATGACAGTATGGGAAAGGGTATGATTGATCTTGACCATGGTAATTTCAATAATGTGTTGTATGTTCCAGGTCTTGCCTCTAATCTCTTGTCAGTGTATCACATGATTCACACTTGGTCTCCAAAGAAAGTCATATTCTCCCCCAATGAAGTTTGAATCACTGATATTTCAAATGGTAAAGTCATAGAAAAAGGTTTTGTTGATCACACTTCGAAGGTATACAAGTTTTCCCATTTTCTACCCTACTCAAACCCCTCTGCTCTACTCATGCTAATGAAGCAAGCAAGATTTGGCATGAAATATTTGGCCATCTTAACTACAAATATATTTCTGATTTGAGTGAAAAATACATCGTCATAGGGTTACCAAAGATCAAGTTTTCTAAGGGAGTTTGTCAAGGTTGTATCCTAGGAAAACACCTAGAGCACAAGTATGAGAGAACCTGTGCACCTCTTGAGTTGATCCACAGTGACATTGATATTATGTTCCCTCATATGTCCATGAGTCAAGCCAAATATGCACTCACCTTCATATATTACTTTTCTAGGTATTGTTGGGTTCACTTCCTAAAGCATAAGTCTAAAGTTTTTTACCTTTTCAAAGTCTTTAGAGCCTTGGTTGAAAACCAGTATGGGAGGAAACTCAAGATCCTCAAATCTGAAAATGGTGGTGAGTATGTCAAGTTCGAGTTCATCCAGTATTGCAAAGATGTAGGTATCCAAATGCTATATTATATCCCTTACACACCACATCAAAATGGTGTTGCTGAGAGAAAGAACAGATCACTGAAGGAGATGGAAACTTGTATGATGGAGGCTAAAACTTTGCCACCAAAGTTTTGGGCCAAAGCTATAAAATATGCATCCTATATCCAAAATAGGGTTCCACATAAGTATCTTGATGGTATGACTTATTTATAATCTTGGAGTGGGCACAAGCCAGATGTGACCCATTTCAAGATTTTTGGCTCAAAGGCTTGGGCTAGAATTCCAACTGAAAAGAGGAAGGATTTGCAACCCCAAAGCCAAGAGTTCCTATTTGTTGGGTATTCTGAAGATTCAAAATGGTACAAGATTATCAACTTGAGCACAAACAAATATTTCATTGAAAGAAGTGTTCAGTTCGAAGAAGAGCCTTTAGCAGCAGTTGAAGTTGGAGAGTTCTATTCACCACCACAACCATTGATTGTAAGTGAAGAGTCTAATTAGTTTTATGATTCTGATATGTATGATAATTATGAATTAATTTCAGATCCTAACATCCCTACAATACCAAAGTGGGCAGCAAGGACCATTCATGCAGCAAGGGAACTAGCTGGAAATTCTAATGACACTAGGAGGACTAGATCTCAATTTGAGAGTGCCCTTTGTGTGAAAGATCCCCTCTTTGATGAGAAGTGTCATTTGATTATAGATTCTGATACACATACATATGAATATGCATCACATGATCCAAAATGGAAAACATCCACGAAAGAATAATTCAGCTCGCTCCAGAAGAACAAGACATGGGAACTCGTTGATCTCCCCCCAGGGAGAAAGCTAGTGAAGTGTAAGTGGGTCTTCAAAACTAAGTTTGCTGCTGATGGTTCACCTTTGAAATATAAGGAAATATTGGTAGCCAAGGGATAATCTTAGGTACATGGTATTGACTACAATGAGACCTTTGCACCAGTGGAAAAGATGGACTCCATAAGGATTGCCCTAGCCATTGCAGCTTTGAAGCAGTGGGAGGTACATCACATGGATGTAAAGTGTGCCTTTCTGAATAGAGATCTGAATGAATATATTTATATGCAGAAACCAAAATGCTTTGTATCTAATCTATCTTTAGTGTGTAGGTTGAAGAAATCATTGTATGGGCTCAAGCAAGCCCCCAAGGCTTGGTATGCTAAGATTGATGGCTTTCTACTGTCACTGAGTTTTGTTCGATGCAAGTCTGATCCTAATGTCTATTTGAAGCTGATTCATGGTTCCTTAATGATTATTGTTCTCTATGTGGATGACCTTCTGATTACAGGAAGTTCAAAGAAAGAGATTGCCTCCTTGAAGGATGCAATGAACCATGCCTTTTCTATGACAGATTTGGGATTGTTGAGCCAATTCTTGGGTCTTGAAATTGCTCAATCCCAACATGGAATCAAGGTTCATCAGTGAAATTATGCTTCAAATTTTCTCATCAAGTTCAGCATGAAATATTGAAAGCAAAGCAAGACTCCATTTCTTTCAGGAGTTAAGCTTGAAGAAGCAGGTTCTTCTCCTACGGTAAATAATACACTGTATAGGCAATTGATTGGGTGTTTGGTTTATATTACACATATTCATCCGGAATTATCTTATGCAGTTAGTGTGGCTTCAATATACATGGATCAGCCTCATGAGATCCATTGGAGAGCATCCAAGAGGATCCTAAACTTTTTTTAGTGAACAAGGACTCATGGGATTTTCTAAAAAGAAAAATCCGACTTAGAGCTAGTTGGATTTACTGACAGTGATTGGGCACGTGACAACACAGATCAAAATTCTACCTTAGGATATGTGTTCATGCTTGTAGAAGGACTAATCAGTTGTTCAAGTAAGAATTATAGTTCCATAGCACTCTCATCTACAGAGGCAGAGTATAGAGGAGTTGTAAATGCAGCTACTCAATGTTTATGGTTGCAGGGGATACTTGGAGAATGTGGTTTCGAATTAGAGTTTTCAATAGTCATCTATTGTGACAATCAAAGCACCATTTGAATCTACACTAATCCAATTCAAAGACAAAGATCCAAGCACATTGAGATCCATATGCACTATATCAGGGAACTTGTGCATGATGGAACCATTGCTCTACTCTACTACACATCTTCAAAACAAGTAGCAGAAATATTCACTAAAGTATTCTGTGAGAATAACTTCAGTAATCTCAAATCACTGCTGGGGATTACTAATCATGTGGTGAAGAATTATCGATGACAATATTTTCAAAATTTTGTTTTCCTGTCCATGTTTAAGGGAGGATTTTCCCACTGGGTTTTTGCCTCTTTCCTTGGTTGTATGGGCATGCAGTATGTAAAAGGGTGACTAATCCTTGTTGCTAGGCCCTCTAATTTTCTGATATTTACTCATAAATTCAGGCTTAAGGGGGGGTGTTAGAATAATCAACCCATAGTTACCCATATTTGACATTAATTAAATCATTTTTGTCTTATTCCTAGAATCCTAGGTTCCCTCTCTATGCTAGTTGACTTCTACATGTTCCTAGAAGTCAAGACTTGCTAAAATAGGTCATGGAGTGCTTTGGAATCATCTTGGAAACATATTTATCATGTCTTCTTTATTCCTGGTTCCTTAAAGTGCATATCTTCTTTTTCTGAAAGCTTCCTTGCTTTACATCTATTTTAAGGCATAACAGAAAAGCTAGTCGAGGGGAACTTGCCTTGTTTTTTGACCACATCATCCTCCTTCCTTTTCTCCATACAAAAGAATTAATGAGTTGTATTTCCACCAAATATTAGCTTTCCCACTTGATTTAGCTAATTTGTGAGGATCTTCAAGGATTTGGAAAGTCCTTTTTGCACCTATGGGGGATTTGACTTGTTTTAGTAAGCCTGCTTTTTGACCAATTCGAATAGCAACCTAGTGACTTTGAATCTCTCATGTAATTATATATTTGAGCAGCATGTTACTTCATATGGTTGGATAATGTAGACTTATTCAATACATGATTAAGTTATGCTCCAATTTCAGTCTCCTTTTGTGTTAATTTTGCATGTTTGATTAGCAATTTTGTGAGTGTAATTGATCTATCTCTTGGGTTCAATTTACACAAGTGCCTATTGGGGTGGTTGTGTCTCATGTGTTAGACTCCAGATACATTATCGCACTGTTTATATTCGTAAAGGGAATTGGTGCGAGCATTATTTGATTAAAGACCTTGGTTGTTACCTGACTCTAGCACATTGGTGAGTCTATTATGGGACTCGGACAAGTTCATGTCCCTTGTGATTTTTGGGTTGCATTTGAAACCATGTTCAGAATCCCCAAAGAAGTGCTTCTATGTAGCTACAATATTGATGCGGCATATTGTACCACAGAGGTTCTGACTCCCCGTCATGGAATCCCTCTAGCTATGTACACTTCCATATTCAGCAGAGCATCAGTTATGAAAATATTGCATTCCAAGAGAATTCCATTGTTCCTATATATAATTTATTCATACCAGCAGTGTATTCAGTCTCTCATTGAGGCCACCATTATGTAATATCAGTTGTCTATATATTGATCAGCTCCCATATTTTTGAGCCTTGATCCCCTTATTTATTCTTTTGACATTGTTACAAGAATGGGTATGCCCACCTCGTCCATATACATGTCACACATTATATGTATGTCACCCATTGTTGGGAACCATTGATATAAAAACCAAAATCCATCATGGTTTGAATGAGGAAGCGTCACTTCTCCATAGGTCTCTCCAGTCTCTCCACTATCCTCATGATCCTATGATGTCTGTCGGCCATATTATGAGCTCCTGTCCTCACACATCAGGGGGAAATCTGTTAACGTAAAAAATTTCTCACCTAGCTCTACATGGTCTGAACCACATACATACATCATTTTCCTACCATGTTTACCTTACTTTTGGCCTTCAAAGCTATAGGTTTACCTTCATTCTCTCTTAAAAAGGACAAAAATCCCACAAAAAGGATAAAAAACCCAAAAGGGCTATAAAACCCAAAAAATGGATTAAAACCCTAACTAGGGTTCCAAAACCCTAAAAGAGAGAAAAGGTCAAAAAACCTAAAAACATATTATAAAAATAGTGTGAAGGTCTCTATCAAGAAGATTCTTATCCCTTTTTCCATTATTCTATTCAGTGAGTACGGTGAGAAACCATTATTCTCAAAGTATTCACACCATTTTTGCCATCATTCTGTTTCCCTACCATCCCCATTCGGTACGTTGAGACATTCTCCATACCAACCAGCCTATGGAGAGGTGGTCCATTTTCAAGAACGGGCACAGTGGCCCATTTTCAAGAGAAAGAAGGTATATTTGTCATGTATTTGATTTTATTTAGTTGAGTCGTATTTGTTTATTGATTTCATTTTACTAATATAGGTTATTGTTGTAGCTTTCTTCCATGAACTCTACCCTACTGTCCCATTGACATAAGGGAGGTGCTTTTGCACGTAGCAGGGGTGAAAATCCCGCTACAACATCATTGTACATTGGGCAATTGATTATTCCACTGTGTTGGATTGGGGGAAGTGTAATGGGGGTTCCTATGGTTTGGTGGCGATGAATCACTACATTCACTTGTGATATCTTCATGGACTACTATCACTACTACATTTTGACCAAAAATCCGACGGCCGTCATGTCGGATTTTCGACACTTCCCTGTCGCATGTACGACACTTGGATTTTTTGTTAAGCGTCGGAAACCTGTCGTCGGTTATCCGACACTTAAATAACCGTCGCTTAAGCGACACCTATGTAACCGTCGCTTAAATGTAAAGTGTCGCTTAAGCGACAGAATATTTTCGACGGTAGGAAAAAAAAAATTTAAAAATAGCCTTCATAACCATCGCTTAAGCGACGGCAATCCAAACAAGGCGTCGAAAAAGCGACGGCAATCCAAACAAGGCGTCGAAAAAGCGACACCTACAACCGTTGAAAAAGCGACAGAAATCCAAACAAGGCGTCGGAAAAGCGACGGAAATCCAGAAAAGGCGTCGGATAAGCGACAGATGCTAAGCGTCGCTTAAGCGACGGCTGTGATTTTTTTTAAAAAAAAAAATATTTGCAAATTAGGATCTAGTTGTTCCTCAGTTTATTCTCTTAGTGGAAGGATGGATAGGAGCAGTATATAGGCAGCCTTAACCAAGCTTTGGATCTCACTAAGTACTCTGATTTTATTTCTTCTTTAGTTATTCTCATTAAGAGGTTCTGAAACTCAATGTATATGCCTTTACATTTTCTGCAT